>CAUYQG010074857.1:0-23251 GCA_963574415.1 Tarsius wallacei | reverse complement strand
TAAGAAATAAGATAGACAAGTGAGACCTCATCAAACTAACGAGCTTCTACAAAGCAAAAGAAACCAAGAGAGCAGGAAGACAGCCCACAGAGTAGGAAAAACTATTTGCCAACTGTATATCTTATTTTGAGAAGTGTCTCTGCATGTTTTTGACCCACTTGTTAATGGGGTTTGTTTTTTTCCTTTCGACGCGTTTGAGTTCTTTGTAGATCCTAGATGTTAGGCCTTTGTCAGATATACAGTTGGCAAATAGTTTTTCCTACTCTGTGGGCTGTCTTCCTGCTCTCTTGGTTTCTTTTGCTTTGTAGAAGCTCGTTAGTTTGATGAGGTCTCACTTGTCTATCTTATTTCTTAAGGTATTGGCCTTTAGGGTTCTGAATAGGAATTGGTTGCCAGTTCCAATTTCCATAAGGGTGACTCCTGCGTTTTCTAAGATTCTTGTAGTTTGAGGTTTTATGTTTAGGTCTTTGATCCATTTAGAGTTAATTTTTGTGTATGGTGATAGGTAGGGATCCTGTTTCAATCTTCTGCATGTGGTCAGCCAGTTTTCTCAGCACCATTTATGAATAGGCTCTCCTCTCCCCAGTGGTTGTTGTTAGAGGCTTTGTCAGAGATGAGTTGGTTGAGGAATTGAGGCTTTGCTTCTGGAATCTCTATCCTGTTCCATTGGTCTATGTGCCTGTTCTTGTAGCAATACCAGGCTGTTTTGATTACTGTAGGCTTATTGTAAAGTTTGAAGTCTGGAAGTGTGATACCTCCTGTTTTGTTTCTTTTGATAAGGATTGTTTTGGCTATTTGTGGTTGTGAGGCAAATCCAGGAACCAGCAGTTTCTCTTTTGCTTCAATGGTGAGGGAGAGCCTGGGGCGATAGTTTCTCCCTGCCGCTTTTTCAAAGGAAAGCTTCTGTCCGTTAAAAAAAAACAAAAAAACAATGGCGCTCTGCTTCTGCAACCTGGGAAGAGCCAGGGACAAAGTAGAGAAGCTACAGCACCAGCTGTTGCACAAGGGGCCTGGCCACCCACTCACCAACCCCACTTAGATGGTCTCTCCCAGAATTTTCTTCCCAGGGAGAGTTTGTTGATTTAAAAAAAAAGAAAAAGAAAAAAGAAAATGTTGCTCAGCTTTTGTGTCCCGGGAATCGCTAGGGTCCAAGCCCAGCCACTGTGGCACCAGCTGCTGCACCAGGAGAGCCCTGGCTGCTAGCTCCCTAGCCCTCACTCAGTCAGCCACTCACACACCTACTTGCTCACCAGCACGTACCCAAAATTTTCCATACACTCACTCACTCACACGGGGACTCGCATAGTCTGATTGGCTTGGCTGCCATCTTTCCCGCCTCCCTGAAAGTTTTTAATCATAAAGATGTGTTAAATATTATCAAATGTTTTTTGAGTATTGAAATAAGTATATGGTTTTTGTCTTGGTACTGTTAATGTAGTGTATTGCATTTACTGATTTGCATGAATCAAACCATCCTTGCATACCTGGGATGAATTCCATTTGATCATGGTGAATGGTCTTTTAAATGTATTGTTGAATTGTTTGCTAATATTTTGCTGGGAATTTTTGCATCTGTGTTTGTTAGTAATACAGACCTCTAGTTATCTTTTTTTGTTGTTGTGTTTTTGTTTGGTTTTGATATCAGGGTGATTATGGCCTCATAGAATGAGTTTGGAAGTATTTCTTTCTCTTAAAAAATTTTGAAGCATTTAAATAGAATTGGTATTAGTTCTTCTTTAACTGTTTGTTATAATTTAGCAATGAAACTATCAGGTCCTAGACTCTTCTTTGATAGGAGGCTTTTTATTATGCCTTTGATCTCTTTATTTGTTATTGATTTGTTAATGTTTTCTATTTCTTCTTTTTTTTTTTTAGTCAGAGTGTCACTTTTTTGCCCTGGCTGGAGTGCTCATGACCACCATAGCCTTGACCTGCTGGACTCTGGTGAGCCTTCTGCCTCAGCCTTCCAAGTAGATGGAACCATAGGCACATGCCACCATGCCCCACTGATTTTTTGTTTACTGTAGAGATGAGGTCTCAACAAGTTGCCTAGGCTGGTCTCAAACACCTTGGCTCAGGCAACTGTCTTGCCTTCACTTCCCAGAGTGCTGGGATTATAGGTATGAGCCACTGTGCCCGGCCTTTTCTTTGTGATTTAATTTTTCGAGCCTATATGTGTCCAAGAATGTATTCACTTCTCTTAGGTTTTCCAATGTGTTGGTGTATGGTTGTTCATAATAGTCTCTGATGATTCTTTGTATTCCTGTGGTCTCAGTTATTATGTCTTCTTTTTTTGTTTCTGATTTTATATATTTGAATCTTCTCTCTTTTTTTCTTGGTTAGTCTAGCTAAAGGTTTATCAATTTTGTTTTTTTCAAAAAACTAACTGTTTTGTTGATCTTTGGGGTTTTTTTAGTCTCAATTTTTATTTATTTCTGCTCTGTTCTTTCTTTTTTTTCCTACTGATTTTGGGTAGTAGAAGAACCTTGGGTAGATTTTGGTTTGTTTTTTCTTTTCTAGTTCCTTGGGGTACATCATTAAGTTGTTTATTTGAAGTCTTTCTCCTTTTTTTAGATGTAGGTGTTTATTACTGTAAACTTATCTCTTAGTACTGATTTTGCAGTATTCCATAGATTTTGGTATGCTGTATTTCCATTTTCATTTGTTTTAAGAAATTTTAAAAGTTCCTTCTTAATTTCTTTGTTAATCCTTTAGTATTCAGGAGCATATTGTTTAATTTCCATGTGTTTGTGATGTTTCTAGGGTTTTTCTTGCTATTGATGTCTAGTTTTATTCCATTGTGGTCAGAAAAGATACTTTGGGAGGCAGTGGTAAGAGGATTGCCCAAACCCAGGGGTTTGAGACCAGTCTGGGCAACCTGGTGAGACCTTGTCTCTACAATCAATAAAAAAATTAGCCAGGTCTGATCGCGTACACCTGAAGTCTCAGCTACTTGGGAAGCTGAGGAGGAAGGATCACATGAGCCCAGTAGGTCGAGTCTGTGGTACCCGTGAGCGTGCCTCTGTGCTCCAGCTTGGGTGACAGAGTGAGACTCCAACTCAAAAAAAAAAAAAAAAAATCCAGTGTTTTTTGACATATACATTTACAAATATTCTCTGTAGAAAATAGTAAAAATGGGAAACCGAGTGGCTCATGATGGAAAGAGGGGAAGTCAAAGACTGCAGAAGGCCCCTGGGTGAAGGCAGAGGCTAACACAGGGTTCAGAGTGGCTGTGGCCATTGGCTTGACTGTCTTTGCACTCTCTGTCATCACCATTATCATCTGCTTCACCTGCTCCAGCTGATGTTTGTACAAGATGTGCTGCCAACTGCATCCAGTCGTGAACACCATTACAGCCACCACTGTGGGTGCATGCCCCTTACCTTTAGCCTCAAAGTGTGCCACCCAGCTACCCTGGACCGAGCTATTAGGGCTACCACCCCATGCCTCCCCAGCCAGGGATGCCAGAAGCAGTTCCCACCACCCTACCTGGCCTAGCCCATGGACCCACCAGCCTAACATGAGACCTTGACTGGAGGTGCAGACATGTTCTACCCTGCCAGCCAGCCTCCTTACAACCTGGCCTACATGAATCCCCCAAGGCAGCCCCCTGAGCATACCCCTGCCTCTGGCTGCCACTTGACTCTGTCGTGTGTGTGAGTGGTGTGCAGGCACAGTTCTTTACTGTCCTGTGCATGTGCTGTATGTGTCTTATCTATACATGTGGCTTCCTCTGATGCCAATGAGGTGGGGCCTATCCTTGCCAGAGTGGGCTGGGACCAAACTTTGCTCTCTTTCTCACTTGAAATTGCTTCCTAAAATCTCAAGCCAAATTCAAAGAATGGGGCGGGAATTCTTTTCCAACTCAACCTAGGGCGACCAAGCATGGCCTGTCACACTAGGATAGACCAGCTTTTTGTAGGCACGATGCAGATGTGTACTAGATTTGGCAGAGCAGCCAGCTGCTGTTCAAGGTCATGGCTTGTCCCCAGTATTTGAGGTGGCTTTCTCACTCTGTCGCCCAGACTGGAGTGCAGTGGCCGCCGGCCACCGCAGCCTCGACCTGCTGGGCTCCGGCGATCCTTCCACCTCAGCCTTCCAAGTAGCTGGAACTACAGGCGCACGCTATCACGCCCGGCTGATTTTTTGATTTATTGTAGAGATGAGGTCTCGCTTGCCCAGGCGGGTCTCGAACCCGCGGGCTCAGGCAATTCACTCACCTCAGCCTCCCAAAGCGCGGGATTACAGGCTGAGCCGAGCCTGGCTCAGAGAAAATTGGAAAAGAAGAAATCAAACTATCTATGTATGCCAATGATATGATCGCATACCCAGAGAATCCTTTAGTTTTTTCTCCCCGATTGCTCTGGTTAGGACTTCCAGTACTATGTTGAATAGTAGTAGTGTAAGTGAGCATTCTTGCCTTGTTCCAGTTCTGAGGGGGAATGTGTTCAACTTTTCTCCATTAGGATGACATTAACTGTGAGTTTGTAGTGTATAGCTTTTATTATTTTGAGGAATGTTGCCTCTATGCCTATTTTGCTAAGGGTTTTTATCATAGGGATCCCAGATTTTATCAAATACTTTCTCTGCATCTACCTAAATAATCATATGATTTTTGTTTTTAATTCTGTTTATGTAATGGATCACATTTATTGATGTGCATACACTGTACCACTCTTGCATCCCTGGGATAAAACCCACTTGGTCATGGTGTACTTTTTAAAATGTGCTTTTAAATTCAGTTTGCTAATATTTTGGGAAGCATTGTCAATTAAGAAAGTACATTTAGGCCAGTCTTGGTGGCTCAGCCTGTAATCCCAGCGCTTTGGGAGGCTGAAGCGAGTGGATTGCCTGAGCCTGCAGGTTTGAGACCAGGCCGGGCAACTTGGCAAGACCTTGTCTCTACAATAAAATAAAAAATAGCCGGGTGTGCTAGCATGTGCCTGTAGTTCCAGCTACTTGGAAGACTGAGGCAGAAGGATCGCTGGAGCCCAGCAGGTCAACGCTGGGGTGGCCATGAGCATGTGTACCACTGCACTCCAGCCTGGGCGAAGGAGTGATACTCCAACTCAAAAAAAAAAAAAAAAAAAAAAGAAAGTATATTTAACTTTCTTTGATTCACATTTGTATATATATTATTATGTGTTTCAAAATTGTATGAGAATTCTAAAAATCTGATATGTGTTGATACATGCAGGCAATTGCTTTATTCTGGTGATTTTTTTTTCCCTAAAAATTCATGGCAAGTCCTAAGTGTATGTCTTTAAGGAAATTCATGGAAAGGATCATGACATGTACTCTTCAATATAATTTTATGATATATTTGGAGATGATACCATTGGACTAGGTAAAAACTTCTAATAAAAAAATCTGATGCATTCATTAAGCAGAATAAGAATTGATTACATGGAACTGAACTGGTGGGGGCCTGAAATAATTTTTATGACTTTTTGTTTGAAACATTACTGCTTCTTTTCACATTTTTTTTCCAGAGTCCAAAAAACTTTTTCTCTTTTGAACTATTTATAGTTTATGACCATTGAGTAAATTATATTTTGTGAGCAAATTTAGGTGTTAATTTTTTCCTTCACAATTTCTCCATAATTCAGAAACTATTTATGGATATTCTTATTTTATTAGAGTTATTTGCATAAGTTCAATAAGAATCAGTTTCTTTTCTCTCTGTAACAGGACCCTATCAGAATCACTGGTTATTTTACCAAGTCTTTGACTGGAACAACATTTCCTGATATGACCAGAATGCTTTGAGCAATTGAAGTTGACTTTATAAAGGCAATAGACTTGGAGAAAGATGAGCCTTGTATGTTGTCTACACAGTTCCCTTACAATGTGGTTGACAATTGTAAGTAAAGAATGTTGGTTTCTGACAGGCCCAGGAACTTCAAGACATTTAGAGGCTTCTAAAAGGGAGTAATTCATCCAATTCATATGCTATTAGGGAATTCAGTCTGATGGTAAATCTTTGGCTTGCCTTCCTATCCTCATACTTTTAAAGATGTAATCTGAAATTCCTTTTGAAAATATTCCAGCAAAGTCAATTTAAAAGAAACCTATATGACCAATCACTATTCTTACTGTGCTTTATGCAAATAATCAGGCCAAGTGTAATAAGACTAAATTCACTTTACAAATAAATTGGTCCTACTATGATTAATTCATAAAATTAGGGGACTGGAGAGGCAAAATTGTGTTTCAATAGCACAGCTACTATTAGACTCTAGTCCTGAACATTATTTTTGAATTTTCATTATTTATCTATAATTTGGGTTGAATCCTAAATTACTTCTTGGCTACAACAAAACTCTGAGGAAAAATCTGGATTTAATTTTAGTAATGTATCAGACTTCCTTATTGAATAGATTTGTTTTGTTGTTGTTCTGGCATACAAATAATCACAAATCAATGTCTTGACTGAGGTCCCATTTTTGCCACTCTGTGATTCCATCCCAATTTGCCTTTTGGGTGCGCTTAAAATTTCCTCACTGAGCTGTCTCCTCCTTTCCCCAATGAGGGACAGGACTATGCAGTAATGAGTCTTTTCAGTGACAAGGAACACCTCCACACTCAGACTTTGATCATCATTGCTTTAAAGAAGAATGATTTTTGAACAAAAAATGTCAGCCTTCTTTACATTATCAGGCCCAGAGAGGCATTAAAATATGACAGCAGCCACATCTTACTCCCCTTCTTGAGCTAAGTAATCATTCTGAAGCCACTTGCTGTGAGGACTGAAGACTCAATGTTGCCAGTAATAGCTATAAATTAACCTAACAATGCCATATGCTGGCACCATGCCTTATACTCTGTAGTTCAACATTGTATAGCCAACCACTAATCAATGTTATTTTTGTAAACCAATAGGAATTTCTGAAACACAACTTTTGTAATCACCTCTTCTCCTGATTTATTCTTTGTTCTTTAAAAACATGAGCCTCTCTTTTATTCTCTGGAGTACTTCTGGGTGTTTCTTGGGCTGCAGTTCTCAACTTTGGGCTACATAAACTCTCCATCTATATAAATTTCGCCTACTTTCTTTAGGTCAACACTGCTTGTGATTTTTCATTTTCATAAACAGTATGACAATATTCTTACGCATGCACCCTTGGACTTGGCTAATTATCTCCTAAGAATGAACTCCTGGAAGTGAAATCACTGAGTCACTGGATATGCTCACAATATGTTTCTTATCTTTTGGCCTTGAGTCCCCTCACTTAAAGTTCTCACTTCCTCAGATTCCCCAGGGTGATCTTTGGAGAAACAAGGCTGCTTATGTTACATTCTGTGTAAAACCCTCCATAGCTTCTCTTTGACTGCAAGGAAAGGTCCAAACTCATTCTGATTCTCTGGGCCTCATCACTTGGCCCCACTTGGCTGGAGAACCACATCTGCATTTGGTCCTGAGCTCATTTGTAAAACAAGACTGATTGGCAGTAGTGGGAAACTGCTGGGGGTGAGGGGGTGGGGGGGACCACCTCATCAACAAGGGTACCTACATAATGAACATTTGTATACCTAACCATGAATTGTACCCCACATCTTTAAAATTAAAAATTAAAAAAAAGAAAATTCAAGACCCTAAAAAAAAAAAGAAAAAGAAAAAGAAAAAAAGACTGATGGTGAATCCTTGGCTTGGCTTCCTATCCTTGAGAGGGTGTTTTTGGTCTTGAGCTAGAGAGGGCAAATGTATATTTTAGTTTAGATAGGAGGGATGGGTAGGAGCTGCCCAGGACAAGAGTGGAGACTCAGGTGGGCCAAGCAGAAGGAGGAGCCCAGACAGCTCCCCATATTGGGTGAATCAGCTCAATGAGCAAGGGGCTGAGGAAGCCACTGTGGCAGAGACACATGAGCAGAGTGGGTGTGAAGAGAGATGAGTATGGTGAAGCAGGCAGAGAAAGGTCATAGAGATCAAGCAAGGGGTTTGGACTGGTCGAGGAATGATGGAAAGTCAGTGGTGTCAGTTTTGCTTTGGGATCCAACGATGACTGTTGACATCCTAGCTTTGCTCTTTACTAGGTGAGGGACTGAAGACAAGTTAAGAGCCAATTTCCTCATCTGCAAAATGAGAATAATAATTGTACCTCCTTTGGTAGTGGTGAGGATTCAGTGTAATGATATATGTAAAGGGTTCTGCATGTCCTCAGGTCAGCAAATATTAGCCATATATAAATAAGTACAGGTTCTGGATTGGACCCCCAAAGCAAGGCAAGGCTAGTCCTTAGGTGCCCTTGCTGGAAAAAGAGGGATGGTGCAATGATGTGGTCTCTTTGAGACCTGGTGAAATACTAATAATAGTGATCTTTACTGTAATAATCATGTTCACAGGCCCAGCTTAGAGTCAGTTCTTCTGGTTTCCTGATGGTTGGTTTACCAACCATGTTTCTGGCCACATGACTTGATATTTCAGATCCTTGACCTCTGACTTACTTTGCCAGCCCTCACCTCCTCTCACCCTCCCTTGTGAGCCCTTCTCCAGCATGGAGACTGTGAGAGGATCCCACAGATGACACAATCTGAAGGGCAGTGGAAAAGTGGAAAGGAGATGAGCAAAGCACTTGGTCAACATCAACTCTGTGTGTCTTGGGACTAGAGAGTTGTTTTTAACAATAATAATCTTTCTTTCTGACTTGATGAGACAGTGTAGTGTGGCATAAGATAACGATGGCATTTTATTTTGGTGGGGGAAGGAATAGACTTTTCAGTGAATGGTGCTGGGGCAATTATTTATTTATCTGAGACAAACTTAGAACCTATTACCTATACTATGTGAACTTTATAAACATAAATTACAGAGTATCAAAGGTAAAATATTAAAAAACAAAACAAAACACAAAACTAAATGTTATGGTTTAAACTGTATCCTTTCACCCATATGCTGGGGCAATTATTTATTTATCTGAGACAAACTTAGAACCTATCACCTATAGTATGTGAACTTTATAAACATAAATTACAGAGTATTAAAGGTAAAATATTAAAAAACAAAACAAAACACAAAACTAAATGTTATGGTTTAAATTGTATCCTTTCACCCATAAATGTATATGTTGAAGTCCTAATCCCCAGTATACAGAATGTGACCTTATTTGGAAATAGGGTCTTTGCAGATATCATCAAGTAAAGATGAGATCATTACAGTGAGCTCTAATCAAATATAACCAGTGTCCTTATAAGAAGAGGAAATGCCATATGAAGACAGAGACACACAGGAAGAATGTAATGTGATAAGAGATGGGAGTCCTTAAGCAAGGAATGCTAAGGACTGACAGTGAACAACAGAAGCTAAGAAGATTCAAGGAAGAATTTGACACAAAGTCTTAGAAGGAATCAACCCTCTTGACACATTGATTTTGGATTTCTAGCTTATACAACTGTAAGAAAATTAATTTCTGTTGTGAAAGTTTGTGGTACTTTGTTGCACAGCCCTAGGAAGTGAATACAACCACTCTTAAGTTTTAGAACATTTTATCACACCCCAAAAAACTACATATGTATTAGCAGTCACTTCCCATTTCTACCTTGCTCCATCACCTCCCATTCCCCTTCCTTCTTAGACCACCACTGGCAGCCATTAATATATTTTCTGTCTTTTAAAATATTAGCCATATATAAAAAATGCAGGTCAGCAAAATTAGCCATATATAAATAAATGCAGGTTCTGATTCAGACCTCCAAAGTAAGGTAAGGCTAGTCCTTAGGTGCCCTTGCTGAAAAAATGATGGTCCAATGGATGTTTTGAATAAATACAATCATACAATGTATGACCTTTTATGACTGTCTTCTTTCACTTAATATATTTTCAAAGTTCATCCATGTTGTAGCATGTATCAGTACTTCATTCTTTTTATTGACAAAAAATTATTTCACCTTTTGGATATACCACATTTTGTTTATCCATTCACTAGCAGATGGGCATTTGTGTTGCTTCCACTTTTGGCTTTTATGAATAATATTGTTATGAATATTTGTGTACAAGTTTTTGTGTAGGTCTATGTTTTTCTATCTTTTTAGTAGATACCTAGGAATGGATTCACTAGGTGATATGGGAACTTCATGGTAACCATTTTGAGAAATTGCCAAACTGTGTTCCAAAACAGCTGCATCATGTTACTATCCCACCAACAATGAAGATTCCAATTTCTCTACATTCTGATGGCTTCTTATCTCATTTGAAATAAGAAACAATGTTCTTCTAGGGGACTAAATGGATCAGCATGATCTGGCCTTTTCTTGTCTTTATTAGGGTGCTAATCACATTGGCTTTTTGCTGTTCCTCAAATAAAGTGAACACACTCTTTATAGGAGTTTTGCATTTGCTGTTCATTTTCCTGCAACAGACTTCCCACACATATACTCCTTGTACTTCACATCCTTCAGTCCTTTGCTTGTATAATTTCCTATCAAAGAGGCTATTCCTTACAGCTCTGTATTAAATAATAATCTCTTCTACTTCTTTACTCCTTTGCTTTTGTCTAATCTCTGTCCTCCTGACCCCTCATTGTAATGGTAAGGTCTTTGAGGAGGCAGACAGTCTTTATTTTTTTCACTGTTTTAAAAAAGTTATTCTGACACTTGTTAAAAATGGCAAGGAAGACTTTATTTGAGATCGTTTCAATAAGAGAAAGAGATCAAACTTAATTCTGAATACAACAGGATCAAATAAGGATCTATACCAATGGGCAGGGTGAGGGAGTGGTTGGAAATTTACCAAGAAGAACTTGGTTAGATATCAGGGGACAGGGAAGAGGAGCTTGCTTTGATATAAGAGATGAGAGATTCTCGATCAAATGGCTTAGTAGGATTCTTTGCTAAAACTGGACTCAGTCAGCCAAGACAAAGCATAGTTGAAACAAGGAAGTAAAGGAACCTGACTAAAGTACTCAAGGAGGGAGTACTTGTCAACTGCTCTATCTTTAGCACCCAGAAGCCAGTGGCAGTAATGGGGTATTTGTCAATCATTGTTAAATCTGTAAATAAATGCCCCATTATGACAAATTTTCTTTCAAACAAAAAGTCCTAATGGAACGAAAGAGATACATTTTCCTTTCTAAGCTTTCCAATTCCTGGAGTTTATAAGTAGAAACTTTTTTCCTCCTAGAAAATAATACATTTGTTAAAACGGATTCAATTTTGTGTTCATTTTTTTAAATGTCAGCAAAAGGTGAGGAAATAACATTTTTCGTGTTCTAGGTGCCGTACTTTTCTGTTATGCTTTTCATTTGTTTGAAATTAAAACAGGATTATTTGGAAACAAACACACACAAACAGCTATCCAAAGTAACATAAAATATATCTCTCGAATCCTCATCAGTTTCTAGCAGTGGGTGTCTATCTAGACAGCACGTTAGAATCAACTTTTAAAAATCCAGATGCCAGGACCACACCTAAGCCAATAAATTCAGAATCTCTGAAGTTGGGACCCATGCGCCCTTACTTCTCTGTGAGCCCCCAGGTGACACCTACGTGCGCTCCGGATGGACACGCCAGACTTCAGATGAGCCCAAACTACACTTCCCGGAGGCCTCCGCGGCAACGTCCGCTTCCGGCCCTGCCCGCCAATGCGCAAGGCGAGCGCCGCGCCGGCCCCTAGCGGTTTGCTGCTCTCAGGACCGCTACCGGTGGTCGTGGCCCCTGGGAGCGTAGGGCTCCACACAGCCCTGCCGGTCTGGCTCAGTCCGGGAGCGGCCGCCGCCGGGCTGAGGCCCTGGGACCTCGGGTCCCTGGCGGGTGCTTCCCTCCGTTCCTCTGGGGAGGGTCGAAGAGGGAGAGCCGGGTTTGGCGGGGGCAGCTGGCGTGGGCAGGCCCACCTGCAGTGGCTGTGCCGCGTTGAGCGGCCGCCTGAGTCAGGTGCATCGCAGATCGCGTGAGGCCTGCGCCCAGGCCGAGAGATTGAGCCGCTGACGAGACTGTCCACACGTGTTGCCAGAGGCGCTTGGCCTGGAGCAAAGGGGCTCGCGTTCCGTGCCCTTCCTTCCAGACCATACCCACCTCCTGTCTGTCGACGCTTATAGGGAGTAGGGCGGATAGTGGACTCGTTCTGAGGGCGAGTTCTAGCTAGTGTAGGACAATGAGGGACCTCCTCATGTTTCCTTTCTTCTTTCCCAGATTGGTTTACGCAGGATTCTCTGCCCTTGCCTGAGTGAACAGTTCAGGAGACAGATGGCCCCAAGAGCTCAGATCCAGGCAAGTTTGATTTTTCCTTTTTCTGAGAACTCACCATGTGTTTCAAAGTGAGCGGTGGTTTATGCTTCTTGCCCGGAAGATGCTCTACCCTGTGTACACACCAAGCTGCCAGAAACAATTCTGGATGGGTCCTACTCTCTCCCCACTGTCATTCCTTCATTTCCTTCTTCTTCATTACATAGTCATCACCAAATAGATTATTTCTACCTATGCTTTCTAGAGTGCTAGAAGCTGAAAAATACATTGCAAACTCACAGACAGTGGAAAACTGACACATATTGCATACAAAAACAAGGTATGGGTGTTTTTACACATGGCAGGAATGACAACAATCTCTTTACCTTCAGTGTGCAGTGGGGTGGGATGGTGGTCACTAGTTCTTCCTGAAGAATACATGAAATTTGCATATTTGCAGAGGATAGGGGAACTAGAGAGGAAGGTGCTGCAGCATGAGTCATATCATTATGGCCTGTGGGAAGGTTGGAAACAATCATAGTATAGAATGCCAGCCTTGAGGTTGCCTTTATCCTGGAGAAAACTGGGTTTTCAAGGATTTGGGGATGTTGACAGGAAGTAATTAACATTTTTAGAGAAGTGATAATTATTTGAATATTTATTATACAAGTAAGAGTAGCAAAGAAAAATTTAAAAATTAAAGATCACCCACATTTCTACCACTCTTAACAAGTTATTTCATTTGAAACATCTTTGCATGTGTAGTTTTTAGGCTTACTTATTTTTTCCTTTTAATATTTCATAGCCATTTCTTCCAATTTGTTCCAGTTTTATTACCACTTTTCATAACTGTCTTTTTTATTGTACCTTCAACCAGCCCGGAGACCTTGAGGAAGTTCTTCCAACTTTTTGAAACTTAATATCCTTAGCTACAAAATAGATACAATAATACTTTATTTTTTATTTTTTTTATATTTTATTTTAAAGATATGGGGTACAATTCAGGATTAGGTATACATATGGACATTGTACAGGTAAAGTGTGGGCCTCCCTTTGGTCCCCACTTTGCCTGGTTTGAGATCAGGTACCCTTGTTGATGTTGTGTTCCACCCCCACCCTGACAATAATACTTTATACAATTGTGGTGGAAATTTGGAAAGATGATATTGATATTTGGGTTTAGCACCGTGCCTGGTACATATTACGTTGTTGCTTTTATGAAAAGCAATTCATTTTTTCTTTTTGATATTCTGCCCCAGAGTTAAACATACTCTACATGAATTGTAGGATAATGCCTATATGACCTTACATGTCTTTTCAGAGTTTCTGTTCATTTGTTGATTGAACAAATCCTGACCATTTCTATGTGTAAGGCAATGTTTCAGGGAGGTATCAGTGACCCAAGCAGTCCTCCCTCCTAGAGCTCACATTAGAGAGAATGCTGACAATCAGTACAAACCTGTCCTTCCAGGTAGTGAGAAATCCTGTGAAGAAAAATGAAGCAGGTCACAGGACAGAGTGGTAGAGGATGGGGTGGAGAAAAAAGAAGACCTTTCTGATAAGGTGATATAAGCAAAGACCGATGAAGGTGGATGATCAAACACCAGGCCCTGAGTTGGGAGAAGGACAGACCTGCTGGAAGAACCTGAGGAGGGAGATGTGGCTCTAGTGAGCGAGCGTTTACAACTTATCTCATCCCCTGTCGGGTTTTCCAGCTTCTTAGCTTTTACTTCTTCATTCCTATGAATACAATCTGAGTGATTAGAAGGTGACTTTGAACATCTTGCTTTCCTTTTCCAGTGAAGCCATCCTGGCTGCCTCCCTCGGGTTCCTGGATGTGCAGAATTGGGTTTGGTTTTGCAGGGACCACTGACATTTGGGGATGTGGCTGTGGCCTTTACCCAGATTGAGTGGAGACACCTGGATGCTGCTCAGCAGGCCTTGTATAGGGACGTGATGCTGGAAAACTATGGGAATCTGGTGTTTGTGGGTAAGCATGCCTTTCTCCTTGACTCATAATTTGTCAGTTATGACCAATTTGGGATTGGTTATGAGCAACTTTGGATTTTCACAAGGCAAATGGTTTGGGGTATTGAAAAATCTGATATGGGCTGGGCATAGTGCTTTGGGAAGTTGAGGTGGGAGGATTGCTTGAGGCCTTGAGTCCAAGACCAGCCTGGGCAGCATAGTGAGACCACATCTCTATAAAAAAAACAAAATTAACTGGGCGTAGTGGTATGCCTGTTGTCCCAGCTACTCAGGAGGCCGAGGCAGGAGAATCACTTGATCCTGGGTGTTCAAGATTATATAGTAATCTATGATTGTACCACTGCACTCCAATCTGGGTGACAAAGTGAGACCTGTCCCTTAAAAAAAAACCCAAAAAAACCTTAAATGAATTCTTTTTAAAAACCATGACCTTAAAGGCTAAAGCATATGCTCCTTCCACCCCTCAGAAAAGTCAGAGCCACAGAGTTTAAGAGGGAAACTTTGTTGTGTAGGCTAGCTCAGTTCTGTAATATTTTCATGTCAGGATTCATCTGCTTCCAAAAACAGGAATTTCTCATCCTCAAGGTGGACCTCGTTTTCTAATTGACTTTGTCTCCTCCATTTATTTTACTACATGAATTGGACATCTTTGATACCACCGTCTAGGCCTTCCTGACACTTGAGTTGCCAATGAGATCTTGGCTGACTTCTTGTGTTCATAACCACTGTCACATTCCTTTTCTTTCTCTATGAACAGGACTTCTCTCTTCCAAACCAAAACTAATAACTCAGTTGGAGCAAGGGGCAGAGCCATGGATGGATGTACAAGAGGTTCCAGGTATGTGTGCAGGTGAGTGGGACAGGACCCATTCCAGCAGAAGTTCGGCTAAGGAGCAGCGAGGAGGGGTTCCTAAGTGGAGAGTTCATCTCAGAGCCCCTGTCTGTACAGAAGGACTGGGGCTCTTGGTACTAGTTTTCTCTTTTTGTGTCATCCCTCTACCTCCTTATTCTTTCCATTCCTGTGGAGTGCTGCTTTCTTCCTGAGGGCTTCAGGTCTGTGACTTCCCTTCTCTCATGGAAGCTTGCTAAATAACTATATACCATTTTTTATTGGCAGTGATAGTTACCACATGTAAGCAGAGTTTCCTGACTCTAATGCACTTGTTATTTTTTTGGCAAACTGATGGGGAAGCATTTTCTTCTCTTTTTCCATAGATCCTTTCTTATTGCTCTTCTCTGCTATCCTTTTCTCTTCAATCTAATTTTTTAATGTGTAATAATTTGCACATATTACTGCATGCCACTTTTTCTGTGTTATAGTTCATTTCTGAATCTTTGAATGTGATTGCTTATCTCACCTAAAACATTTATACAGCCAGTATTTTTTCTTTTAAAATTCTAATTGTCGTTTTTGCCTATATCATCTTCAGGAGAACTTTTATAACTGTATTTCATTTTAACTTAGGTTTTTGCTAGAGATTGGAGTGGGGGATGCTTTTGAATACTTTCAAAGTAATTTCTTTTATTCTGTGTTTAACATTCCTCCCACTAAATTCTTGTGTAGGGTCTTTATATAGTGATAATAGTAACTCAGTCTTCCTTATTCTTTGTTCTTTCTCTTTTAATTTTGGTTGTTATTTGAAATAGGATATTTAAAACTTAAATGTAGTAAAAACAAGCAATCTTTCTTTTGGTATTTCTTTCACCCATACAGAAGACTAATAAAAATTTTTGCAAAGACTTCACAACCATTTAGTGTTTTATTTTATTTTGTCTGTGTATGTTTCCCCCTGTTTGTTAGTTTTAAGAAATGCTTATGGTACACAAGCAGATGGTTCAAATGGTATGTGATCTCCTTCACTTACTTTTCTAATCATCTAGTTCCCCTCCCTGGAGGCATCCTTGTGTAAGTTTCTTGTGGAAATTTCCAGATATGGTGTATATTTTGCAAGAATATGCATTTTTTTTTAGTTGGAATCTCACTCTGTCACCCAGGTTGGAGTGCAGTGGTACGCTCATGTCCACCCCAGCATCAATCTACTGGGCTCAGGCGATCCTTCTGCTTCAACCTTCCAAGTAGCCAGAACTACAGGCATGTACTACCACACCTGGCTAGTTTTTGATTTATTGTACAGATGAGGTCTCACCAAGTTGCCTGGGTTGTCTCGAACCTGTGGGCTCAGGCAATCCACTCGCCTTGGCCTCCCAAAGTGCTGGGATTATAGGCTGAGCCACCGAGACCCTCCTTGCGTGCGTTTTTAAAAAGCACATGGTAGCTTGGTATTCTGAATCTTATTTTGACACTTATATCTTAGAAATCCTTTCACATAGCCAGTTGTTTAGAATCGCTACTTTTCTTTTTAATGTCTGTATAGTGTTCCATGTCCTGTACTTTATGTAGTCAGTTCTCTTTAGTGGACATAATAACTACGAACAGTGTTGTAGTTGTGAATATCTTCACACACATCGGTTCTCTCTCAAACAAGTAAATCTATGGAGTAAATTCCTAGAAGAATTGCTAGGTTAAAGCATATTTTCAGATTTGGTGGGTATTACCACTGTTCATAGAGATTATATACATTCATATTCCTAATGATAGTGTGTGAGTGGCAGTCTGATCACATCTTGTTAACAGTGTCTTATACTTTTTGATCCTTGCCAATCTGGGAGTAATATTTATTTTATTGTAACTTTAACTTGCATTTTTCTTATCAGGAATGTGGTTGAGCATGTTTTATTATTTTTAGGAACCCTTGTATTTCTTTTTTTGAGAGCTGCCTGTTCCTATCCTTTACCCACTTTGCTATTAGATTATTGGTTTTTTATTATCAATGTGAAAATTTCTTGATTCATTTAGAAAGTTAGGTTTGTATAATACATATTACAGATTTTTTAAGGACTTATTTAATGGCTGGGTGCGGTGGCTCAAGCCTGTAATCCGAGCACTTTGGGAGGTTGAGGTGAGAGGATTGCCTAATCCCACGGGTTCGAGACCAGCCTGGGCAACTTGGTGAGACCTCATCTCTACAATAAATAATAAAAAAAAAATTAGCCGGGTGTGGTAGCATGCACCTGTATTTCCGGCTATTTGGAAGGCTGTTGACACTGGGATGCCTGTGAACGTTCCACTGCACTCCAGCCTGGGTGGTAGACTGAGACTCCAACTCAAAAAAACCACAAAAAAACAAAAAAAGAGTTGTTTTTTGTTGACTTTAAAAAATATTAACAAAGGTAATGATGGATATGCTTGTCTTTTTGTGTCGTTAATGAGACTGTGCCCAATTGAGCTGACTATTGAGTTGGGATACACGTATGTTGTTATATAAAGGAAGCATTAATTCATATCTTTTGTTAAGAAATTTTTGTTTTATATTTTTATTTTGTTCAGTTGTTGGAGTCTCACTCTGTCATCCTGGCAGAGTGCAATGGCATGATTACAGCTCGCTGTAGCCTCAACCCCTGGGCTCAGGTGATCCTTCTGCCTCCTAAGTACCTGGTTAATTTTTATGTAGAGATGAGATCTTTCTATGTTGCCCAGGCTGGTCTTGAACTCCTGGCCTCAAGTGACCCTCCTGTCTTGGCCTTCCAAAGGGTTAGGATTACAGGTGTGAGCCACTGTGCCTGGCCAGTTTTTAAAACCAAGAATGGGGCAATTCTTTCGGGTCCCCTTCCACTGTGGGAGCTTTTCTGTTCTCTCAATAAATCCTGTTTAAAAAAAATATCAAGCATGGTTGCTGAATTTTATTAAATGCCTTTTCAGCATTTATGGAAATATCTGTTTTTTCCATTTTGATCTGCTACTAGTGTAAATTTTGTTCTCAATTATCTTTTTTAAAAAAATTTGAGTAGGTGTCTTACTCTGTCACTCAGGCTGGAGTGCAGTGGCATGCTTATGGCCACCACAGCCTCGACCTGCTGGGTTCATGCAATCCTTCTGCCTCAGCCTTCCAAGTAGCTGAAACCACAGGCATGCACCACCACACCTGGCTAATTTTTTGATTTATTATAGGAATGAGAGCTCGCCAGTTTGCCCAGGCTGGCCTCGAACCCCTGGACTCAGGCAATCCTCTTGTATCTGCCTCCCAAAGTGCTGGGATTATAGGCATGAGCCACTGCACCCTGCTTGTTCTCAATGATCTTAATGACTTTGCATTCTTAGTAGAACCTGGCCATGACACGTTACATTATTCTTTTAATATGCCAGTGAATGATTCTATTTGCTAATCTTTTATTTAAATTTTTCACTGATACGTAAAAGAAATGTATTTACATTTTCTTTTTCATCTGCCTATTTTCATTTGGTTTTTATTTTAATTTTGTAATACTTTCATGAAAAATTTTGCATTTGCCGGGTTTGGTGGCTCAGCCTGTAATCCTAGTGCTTTGGGAGGCCGAGGTGAGTGGATTGCCTGGGCTGGGCAACCTGGCGAGACCTCATCTCTACAATAAATAAAAAATTAGCTGAGTGTGGTAGCGCGCACCTGTAGTTCCAGCTACTTGGAAGGCTGAGGCGAAAGGATCACCGGAAGCCAGCAGGTCGAGGCTGCAGTGGCTGGGAGCGGCCACTGTACTCCAGTCTGGGTGACAGAGTGAGACTCCAACTCAAAAAAAAAAAAAAAAATTGGGGGGTTTTTCCTATTTTTATCTTTTAGTTTAACTCACATGATAGCTCATATGAGTATTTTGTTTTGTTTTTCCTTTTTATTATGGTGGAGAACAGAGGGGGATGAACTTGGGGCAGTTCTTTGACAGTATTTTCTTTCATATAGAAACTTGTCCAAGTGGATTTTCTGTTTCTCTAGAATACAGTTTTGGTAATTTACAGTTTCCTAAAAAGTGTCCAATAATTCAGATTTCTAAAATTATTTACATAGTGTTAAACAAAGTACCTTTTATGACTCTTTTTATAATATCTTCTGTATCTTTGATTATTTTCCCTTGATCTCTTACTTTACTTGTCTTTTTCCTTTCTTCCTCTTTATTCTATTTTTTTTAAAGAAGGGCATTTAGATGTATTTATTAGTGTTAGTGTTTTCTGTCTTTTGAATCTTTAATTCCTCTTCCCTTTCTTAGGTTTATTTACTTTTTCCTAACTTATTTAGTTATTTACTTAATTCATTGATTTTTCTTCATTCTTATTTATGTAATATAATTAAAAAAAAAAAATTAGAGTCTCACTCTTGCCCAGGCTGGAATGCAGTGGCATGATTACAGTTACTGTAGCCTCAACTTGCTGGACTCAGGTGATCCTTCTACTTCAGCCTTCCAAGTATCTGGAACTACAGGCATGCACTACCACTCCTGGCTCATTTTTTGATTTATTGTAGAGACCAGATCTTGCTATGTTGCCCAGGTTGGTCTCATACCCTTGGGCTCAGGCAATCCTCTCACCTTTGCCTACTGAAGTGCTGGAAGTACAGGCATGAACCACCTCACTGACTATAATATAAATATTTAAAGTCTTAAATTATTGATTTATTTGTCTATTTATTTATTTTAAAGATGTGGTATATAATTCAGGATTAGGTATACAAGTGGTCATCATACTTGTAAAGTTTGGGCCTCCCATTTGTTCCCACTTTTCCTGGTTTGAGATCTGGTACCCTTATTGATGTTGTGTTCCCTCCTCCGCCCAACCCCAGCAGTGTCCTGCTACTGCCAATCCCTTTCTAATAGTATTTATTTTTATTTTTGAAAGATGTTGGATACAATTCAGGGTTAGGTATATAAGTGGTCATTATGCAGGTACCCTTGTGGATGAGGTGTGCCCCCTCCCCTGGAAGTTTCCCACTACTGCCAATCCCTTTCTTAGAGTATTATGGTAATCATTCAAGGTCTGCTTTTGAGTGAGAACATGTGGTACTCAGTTCTTTGTTTCTGTGATAGATCACTCAGAATTATAGACTCTAATCCATCCAAGTTGCTGCGAAGTTTATAATTTTCCATCGTGTGTGTGTACCACATTTTTTTTACCCAGTCCTCTTTCGATGGGCAGCACAGTTGGTTCCATGTTTTTGTTATTGTGAATAATACTGCAATAAACATGCATGTGTAGGTATCCTTTTCATAGAGTGATTTGAGTTCCTCCACGTATATTCCCAGAAGGGGGATGTGGGGTCATATGGAAGGTTCATTTTTAGACCTTTTAGGAATTGCCACACTGTTTTCCATAGAGGTTGTAGTAGTTCATACTCCCACCAATAGTGTGGAAGTGTTTCCTTTTCCCCTCATCCTCTCCAGCATCTGTTGTTTTTTGAGTTATTGATAATGGCCATCCTGACTGGAGTTAGGTGTTTTTTTATTTTTATTTTTATTTTTTGAGTTGGAGTCTCACAGTATTGCCCAGGCTGGAGTTTAGTGGTACGCTCCTAGCCTTGACCTGCTGGACTCAGGCGATCTTTCCACCTCAGCCTCCCAAGTAGCTGGAACCACAGGTACATGCCACCACGCCCAGCTAATTTTTTGATTTATTGTAGAGATGAGGTCTCACCAAGTTGCCCAGGCTGGTCTTGAACCCCTGGACTCAGGCAGTCCTCTCACGTCAGTGTCCCAAAGTGCTGGGATTATAGACTTGAGCCACTGTGCTGGACTCTGTGTAGTTTTAATTTGCATCTCTTTGATGATTAGTGAGTCTGAGTATTTTTCATGTATCTTTTGGCTACTCATATGTCTTCTTTTGAGTAATATCTATTCATATCTTTTGCCCACTTTGTAATGGGACTGTTTGTTTTTTTCTTTTCGGCATGTTTGAGTTCTTTGTAGATCCTAGATGTTAGATATACAGTTGGCAAATATTTTTTCCCCCAACTTGGGGGCTGTCTTCCTGCTCTCTTGATGGTTTTTCTTTTGCTTTGCAGAAGTTTTTGTTTGATGAGGTCCCACTTGTCTGTTTTATCTCTTAAGCATGGCACTTGGGGTTTTGGTTAGGAATTGGATGCCAGTTCCAATTTCCATAAGGGTGTCTCCATCATTTTCTAAGGTTCTTATAGTTTGAGGTTTTATGTTTAGGTCTTTTATCCTTTTTTTTTTTAGAAAGCAGGATTTATTGGGAGGACAGAAAAGCTCCCCCCAGTGGGAGGGGACCTGAGAGGGTTGCCCCTTTGATCCATTTAGAGTTGATTTTTGTGTATGGTGATAGGTAGGGGTCCTGTTTAAATCTTCTGCATGTGGCCAGCTAGTTTTCCCAGCACCATTTACTGAATAGGTTCTCCTCTCCCCAGTGGTTGTTGGTGGAGGCTTTGTTGAAGATGAGGTTTTGCTTCTGGAATCTCTATCCTGTTCCGTTGGTTCATATGCCTATTCTTGTATGAATACCAGGCTGTTTTGATTATTGTAGCCTTGTAGTAAATTTTAAAGTCTGAAAGTGTGATACTTCCTGCTTTGTTTCTTTTGCTAAGGATTGTTTTGGCTATTCATGGCCGTTTATATTTCTGTCTGAATTCCTGTATTGTCTCTTCCAGTTCTTAGAATAATGCTGCAGGTAATTTAGTGTGTATTGAGTTAAATCTGTAGATTGCCTTGGGTAGGATTGGCATCTTAACAATGTTGATTCTTCCAATCCTTGAGCGTGGGATATTTTTCCATTTGTTTGTGTCTTCTTGCATTTCTTTGAGCAGTGTTTTGTATTTCTCATTGTAAAAGTCTTCACTTCTCTGGTTAGGAAGATGCCGAGATATTTCTTTTTTGTGTGTGCTATTGTGAATGGAATTGTGCTTTTTATTTGGTTCTCTGCCTGCTTGTTGCTGATGTATAAGAATGTAACTGTATTTTGCACATATATTTTGTACTCTGAGACTTTGCCCAAGTCCTTTATCAGTGAAAGCAGGGTTTTGACAGATTCTCTTGAGTTTTCGAGGTAAAGGATCATGTTGTCAGCAAAGAGGGATAACTTAACTTCCCCTTTTCCTATTTGGGTACCCCTGATTTTCTTCTCTTGTCTAATTGCTCTATAAAGTCTTAAATTTTTATCTGTGTAGTGTTTTAATTGTATTCAATAGGTTATAATATGTAGTGTTTTCATGATCATTTTTAGATATTTTGGATCTTGTTTCTGATTTCTCTGATTAAAATACTAACAGACTCATAAGCTAGTCTTCCTTTTTCTTTCTTAAAACCTTTAAAAAATGGAATACATATACAAAAAAAGTTGATTATACATATATATACAGCCAAAATTTTATTTTAAAGTGAATACCCATGTAACCAACACTTAGAAGTAGAACACTGGGAATATCCTAGTGTATCACATCTTGAATTCTCCCAATCATTATCTACCTCCTTCAACTAGTACTGTAGTTTATTTTTACCTGATTTTTAAACTGAATATGAATGGAATCATATAGTACATTTTTTTGGTCTGGCTTATGCATAACATTTTACTGAATTTATCCCTTTTCATTAATTTCTTTGCTATAGATCAGTGGTTCTTAAAACTCTAGCATGTACCAGAATGCAATCTGACATACAGCCACCGAATCCCACCCCTAGAGTTCTTTATTCAGCAGGTGCTTATGCTGATGCTGCTGGTCCAGGGACCATGCTTTGAAAACCACTGCTATTGAGTATTTCATTGTATGACTGTATCAAGATTTATCTCTTATGTTCTGGTGGATATTTGGGATTTTTCCAGCTTTTGGCTATTACAAATGCTATGAATATTCTTATATATTATCTTGTGGTTCATATGTGGGTACATTTCTGTTGGGCATATACCTAGGAGTGGAATTTCTATTTTATATGGTGTACATATATTCAGCTTTAGTCCATAATGCTAATTAATTTTCCAAAGGTTTGTATCACTATATATATATATATATGTATATATGTATATATATATATATGTATATATGTATATATATATATGTTTGTGTTTTTTTTTGTTTGAGTTGGAGTCTCACTCGATCGCCCAGACTGGAGTGCAGTGGCCGCTCCCGGCCACAGCAGCCTCGACCTGCTGGGCTCCGGCGATCCTTCTGCCTCAGCCTTCCGAGTAGCCGGAATTACAGGCGCGCGCTACCACGCCCGGCTAATTTTTTTGATTTATTGTAGAGATGAGGTTTCACCTGCCCAGGCGGGTCTCGAACCCGCGGGCTCAGGCAATCCACTC
>CAUYQG010074855.1:0-76644 GCA_963574415.1 Tarsius wallacei | reverse complement strand
CACTTATGAGTGAGAACATGTGATACCCAGTTCTTTGTTTCTGTGAAAGATCACTCAGTTTTATAAACTCTAATTCCATCCAGGTTGCTGCGAAGTTCATGATTTTGTTCTTCTTTATGGCTGTGGAATAGTCTATCATGTATATGTAACACATTATTTTATCTAGTCCTCTTTTGATGGGTAGCACGGTTGGTTCCATGTTCTTGCTATAGTGAATAATGTTGCGATAAACATACGTGTGGAGGTATCGTTTTTATAGAGTGATTTGAGTTCTTCTGGGTGTATTCCCAGCAGGGGGATTGCGGGGTCATATGGAAGGTCGATTTTAGAACTTGTAGGTATCGCAACACTGTTTTCCACAGAGGCTGTACTAGTTTGCACTCACACCAACAGTGTAAAAGTGTTCCCTTTTCGCCACACCCTCTCCAGAATCTGTTATTTTTTGAGTTGATGATGGCCATTCTGACTGGAGTTAGGTAGTATCTCAGTGTAGTTTAATTTTCATCTCCTTGATGACTAGTGAGGCTGAACATTTTTTATGTATCTGTTGGCTGCTCATATGTGTTCTTTTGAGAACTGCCTATTCATATCGTTTGTCCACTTTGTAAAGGGACTGTTTGTTTTTTTCTTTTCAGCACATCT
The DNA here is from genome assembly GCA_963574415.1 of Tarsius wallacei. Classification (NCBI taxonomy): domain Eukaryota; kingdom Metazoa; phylum Chordata; class Mammalia; order Primates; family Tarsiidae; genus Tarsius; species Tarsius wallacei. Next base: position 76,002 of record CAUYQG010074855.1, on the reverse strand, counting down.
GAGTTCCTTGTAGATCTTAAATGTTAGGCCTTTGTCAGACATGGAGTTGGCAAATATTTTTTCCCAGTCTGCGAGCTGTCTCCCTGCTCTCTTGATGGTTTCTTTGGCTTTGCAGAAGCTTGTCAGTTTGATGAGGTCCCACTTGTCTGTTATCTCTTATGGCATGGGCACTTTGGGTTTTGATCAGGAAATGATTGCCAGTTCCAACTTCCATAAGAGTGTCTCTTGCATTTTCTAAGGTTCTCATAGTTTAAGGTTTTACATTTAGATCTCTGATCCACTTAGAGTTGATTTTTGTGTATGGGGATAGGTAGGAGTCCTGTTTCAATCTTCTACATGTGATCAGCCCATTTTCCCAGTACCGTTTAGTGAATAGGTTCTCCTCTCCCCAGTGGTTGGTGGTGGAGGCTTTGTAGAAGATGAGTTGTTTGAGAAATTGAGGTTTTGTCTCTGGAATCTCAATTCTATTCCATTAATCTATATGCCTGTTCTTGTACCAATACCAGGTATTTTTGATTATTGTAGCTTTACAATAAAGTTTAAAGTCTGGAAGTGGGATACCTCCTGCTTTTTGTTTATTTGTTTGTTTTTGCTGAGAATTGTTTTGACTATTCTTGATCATTTATGTTTCCATATGAATTCCTGTATTGTTGTTTCTAGGTCTGAGAAGAATGTTGCTGGTAATTTAATGGGTATTGTGTTAAATCTGTAGATCACCTTAGGTACAATAGACATCTTAACAATGTTGATTCTTCCAATCCATGGGCATGGAATATTTTTCCACTTGTTTGTGTTATCTTTGATTTCTTTAAGCAGTGTTTTGTAGTTTTCATTGTAAAGGTCTTTCACATCTCTGATTAGGAAGATGCCGAGGTATTTCATTTTTTTTGTGGCTATTGTGAAAGGAATTGTGCTTTTTATTTGGGTTTCTGTTTGTTTGTTATTGGTGTATAGAAATAGAATTTGTATTCTAAAAATTATAATTTTGTAAATGGCTTGAAATGAGCTTCAGTTGGTTCAAAACAAACTTGGATGGAATCACATGAAAATGGCAAGTCTTAAAGAAATTTAATATTCCCTCTTTGCGGGCAGTATTTATTGGTTTATTTTGCCTTGCTCCCTGGCTTCTGTTTAATGATGAAGCAAGTGGCCACAGTGTGCTTTTGATACTGTGTTCTCTATTTTTCTGGGACCCAAAGTTTGAGAACTACTGATTTAGAGATGAGAATTTCATCAGAAGCCAACTGTACATGGAGTGAAGCAAGTTGGACCACTATTGAAGCACAGTCTTATTTGTTGCTCTATGAATAATAAACCCCAGTAGCATCATATTCCCTCTGCTGTTCCCACTTCTGTTTCCCTTTTCTGTAAAGCATTTGAGTAGGGTAAAGAGCAAACTTTACTCCTTTGAAATTCAAGGTTCATGTAGACATAAGGATAACAAAACCTCTATGACATTAGATTTATTATTGATTTAAAAATTGGTCAAAACTATTTTCTTGTGGAATAATAATGAGAAAAGAGTAAAACAATGAAGAACTGTAATTATGGGGTCATTTAAAAAAACATTCTATGACCTCAGTTTTGATTAGCACAAGCTCAATTTAGTAAGGCACAATACCAATACTAAGACTTAATAGAGCATCTGCTCCTGTGTGTTTGGTTCTGAATTATTGCTATTTATTTAACATGTTTTTACATAATAGACCGAAGGCCTGAAGGCACACATTACATATGCAAGCAAACCCATCTACAGTAGCAATACGAGACTCCTTCAGGTCTTCTAGTATCTCAAAACTCTAGAGGCAACAGTGGGAAAGGCATGAAAATTAATGACATGAATTAAAAACATTTTAAATAGGACTTATGCTAACTAGAACATAGCAGTTCAAATGTTTTATAATCCACGGTGTTTAGGATTGAGAATAAAATAAATTGATTTAGTTGACTGTTTTATGAAAATATAAATCAAGGAGGTTACTCAGAAAGTAGTCAGTCACAGAATTGTGTTGTCACAGGAAGGTGGGGGGATTTCAAAACAATCCATACATTACTAACTCAGCAGGATAACTAATTCACCTGTGGGTTTGAATCCTGATTCTGTACCTACTAATTGGATGATTCTTGGAAAAGTATTTTGCATCCCTGTGCTTCATTTTCTCATCTATACAGTGGGTATGATAATAATAATAGTAACTTCTTCATAGAGTCATTTGAAGACCAAATGAATTAAGAGCTGTAAAGTATTAATATATCTGGTCCTTGTGAGTACCAAGGGGTCTTGTTATTAACTAGTGAAGAAAAGAAATGAAGAGCTAGCTAATGAGAAAAGTAGTTAACATGAAAGGCCCAGACAAAATTTAGCAGGCAATCGTTATGATCAAACTATAGCCATTGTTTTTTTGTTTGACAATCATCTTTAATATAATAGATTCAAAAGCATTAAAACATGTTAGAGGTGGTAGATAGCAGTGAAGTCTTTGTCAAAGTAAGTGTTTATTTAGTTCAATTTTACAGTGTGTGCAAGTCAGAGTTATTGGAAACTTTATTACATAACATATTTCAAGGTATCTCAATTTTTGGAAAGTTTATAAACATACATTTCCTCTCCAGTATCCCTTAACCTTCTTTATTTTATCTTCTTTACTTCTAAGTTTAAAAAATATTTTAACACATTTTCATCTCCTCCAAATTATCTCAGGATTGAGCACTAAAACTGTTCTTTTTTTCCCTGAAAATTTCCTTCAAGATGTCTTTAGTATTACTTAATTATTGCCTAGGTGCTAGAATTTATTTTGGACAGACATAGATAACATCTAAAGTTAACTCTAAGTTATTATATAGGTTATTCAAAAAGTCTCAGGCAGGTGGGACTTGCTTTTTTTTTTTTTTATAAAGGCTCTATTTGCATAAATATTCATTAGTTTTCATACTATATTTCAAATTCCCTGCAACAATTTTTGATATAATTTTTCCCTATTTTCTTTTATGATTTCACATTATGATCTGCATCATTTAAACCAAGTATAAATAAAGCAACTGTTCTGAACAAAGCAGACAAAGGAAGTGGTTGCCTAGCAACAGAAATCACAGAACAGATCCTGAACTCCTACTCAGATGGAAGCTTCATACCCCAGCTCTGTGGTGAAAGCATTTCTGAATATCCATTCTCTTACTGTGCATGTCCCTCACCCTGGGAGAAGAGGCAGCTTTTGATTCTGCTATTAAATGGGATTGGAAATTAATAAGCTTCAGTGGAATCTGTTCCATTTACTTGAGGTTCATGAACTCCTATGTTGCAGATTACGAATGTTACACGCCTGACATGGCCATGCTTTTGTTTTAGTGTTCAGGACTATGTACCTGAGAATTATTCTGAATGCTCATGGGTGACCATATGGGCTGAGCTGGAAATTAAAATGCATCTGAATCTGTGTGAACACATCCAAAGCAAGCACTGGGACATCCTAGAAACCAAGTCAGCTTGATTCTTCCATATTGGGAATGCTGTTGCATACAGCTCTGGGAATTGTATATAATGGTTTGTGAACCCATGCAAATTATGACTAATTTAGATTCTAATTCGTATCATAATTCCTTGTATTTGAACATAAATATCTTCAAAAATCAAAAATGAAGACAGATTTTGTTCTCTCGCCTTGTGTGTCTGCTTTTAACATTCTCTCCAAAATTTAGTGGAAAGACCACTATATTCCAAAATTATTTTTAGTTATTTTGAGATTGTTAATTAAGCATTTTATTTTTGTATTGATAACAGATGCACAGAACTGGATCAATCTAAATTTCTTTTCTTTTTGCATGATCTCGTCATCATTCCTTGCAAGGCCACCTGCATTTTAGATATTTATCTCATCAACAGTATATTTTGAGCATCTATTATGTATCTTGTTATATCTCATGGACAAGTTAAATCTTGTCATTCATACCAAATCTATGAGCCAACTCATATACAGATTCTGAGAAGCTAGATTGATCAGGTGGTTGGAAAGCACCCCTGAGTAGGTAAATCAAACTAAAGCATAAGTACCAATCTAAGTAGAATAAAATAGAAAGATATAACAGAAGCAGCATAAAGTATCATTTGCGAGGGGAGATTATGCAAGGCCACAGATAAAAGAGAGAGACAACAGAATAGGAACCAACTTGTTCATGGAGATAGGCAGAGAGAACAGAATTGGATAAGGAAAGTGATCAAGGACCTAGACGGTCACCATGAACCAATCATACTAGGAGACAAGAGATGATCCTTAGTAGGGACTATCTATGTGGGTACAAAGGATGAGTTAGTGGCTGAACGTAATAGGTGCTGGACTTCTAAGTGCATTGTGTTTCAGGTTGTGAGGATCAAGTGAATGAATGAATGAATAAATAAATAAATAAATAATAAATAAACAAATAAATAAGGTATTGCTCTGAAAGATAGTTAAATAGAGGAAGATTAGCACATAAATAAGTGAAACTGATAAAGTATGGTAAGTGCAAGAGCAGGGATATCCACGTGGTATATTGCAGAGTAAAAAGAAATGGGGACAAATAGCTGTTAAGAGAGGAGAACTGGCAGGGCTCTGTGGCTCAGCCTGTAATCCCAGCACTTTGGGAGGCCGAGGCAAGTGGATTGCCTGAGGCTGAGGGTTCGAGACCAGCCTGGGCAAATTGGTGAGACTTCGTCTCTCCAATAAATCAAAAATTAGCCAGGCATGGTAGTGTGCACCTGTAGTTCTGGCTACTTGGAAGGTTGAGGCAGAAGTATTGTGGGAACCCAGCAGGTCGAGGCTGGGGTGGCCGTGAGTGTGCCTCTACACTCCAGCCTGGGCAACAGAGTGAGACTCCAACTCAAAAAAAAAAAAAAAAAAGATAGGAGAACTGGTCAGAGTAGGCATTGCTTACATAGATAGCATTTCCTGTCAGTCTCAGAAGAGTTCAATTAATCAACTAGTAAGGAATTTTCAGATACCTGTCTGTAGAGGTTCAATATTCACTACACAGAGGGTCTATAGGCATATGTTGGAGATACTCCAGGTTTGGCTCTAGACCACTACAATAAAGTGAGTCAAACATTTTTTTTTTAAATTTCCCAGTGCTTATAAAATTTATGTTTACACTATACTGTAGTCAAGCGTGCAATAGCATTGTGTCTCAAGCACAGCATTATATACCTTGATTAAAAATACTTTTATTGCTAAAAATGCTAGCAAGTCATAATTGTTTTGTTGGTGGGAGGTCTTGCCTTGATGCTGATGGCAGTTGTCTGATCAGAGAAGTGATTGCTAAAGGTTGGAGTGGCTGTGGAAATTTGGCTATGGACATTTCTTAAAATAAGACAAGAATGGAAGATTGCTGCATGGATGGACACTTCCTTTCATGAAATATTTCTCTGTAGCATGCAGTGCTATTTGATAGCATTTTATCCACAGTAGAACTTCTTTTGAAAGTGGATTCAATCCTCTCAAACCCTGCTGCTACTTCATCAATACGTTTATGTAATATTTTAAATCCTTTGTTGTCATTTCAACAATGTTCACAGCATCCTTACCAGGACTTCTCTCAAATAACTGTTTTCTGGGTTTTTTTTTTGTTTTTTGTTTTTTTTCTTATCCATAAGAAGCAACTCCTCATTTGTTCAAATTTTATCATGAGATTGCAGCAATTCAGTCACATCTTCAGGCTCCGCTTATAATTTTATTTTCTTGTTATTTCTACCACATCTGCAGTTACTTCTTCCAATAAAGTCTTGGGCCCCAAAAATCATTTGGTGGGTTGGAATCAACTTTTTCTAAACATGCTTCACAGAATAAAAGAGAATCAGGACGTTGCTCTAAACTAGGATTTGACTTAAGAGAACATTGCGGTTGATTTGATCTATCCAGTCCACTAAAATTTTTTCCATATCAGCAATAAGATCATTTTACTTTTTTATAATTTAGGTATTCATTGGAGTAGCAGTTTTAATTTCTTTTAAGGACATTTCCTTTGCTCTCACAACTTGACTATGCAAGCAGCCTAGCTTTCAGCCCATCTTGTCTATCAATATGCCTTTCTCATCAAGCTTAATCTTTTCTTTGATTGAAATTGAGAGAAAAACAACTCTTCCTTTTACCTAAACACTTAGAGGACATCTTATGGTTATTAACTGTCCTAATTTCAATATTGTGTCTCAGAAAATAGGAAGGCCAGAGGAGAGAGAGAGATGGGTGAATAGGTAGGTGGTGGAGAATTCAGAACACACACAATATTCATCAATTTAGTGTGCTATCCTATATGGACGTGGTTCATGGTGCTCCAAAACAATTGCAATAACAACACCAAAGATCACCATAACAGATGTAGTAATCATTTAAAAAGTTTGAGATATTGTGAGAATTACCAAAATTTTACACAGAGACATGAACCAAATGCATGCCACTGGAAAAATAGTGTCTATAGACTAGCTTAATAAAGGGTTGCCACAAGCCTTCACTGTGTAAAAAATGCAATATCTTCAAAATGCAATAAAGCAAAGGTCAATAAAATAAAGTAGACCTGCAAAGAGATGACTTCCCACCATTTCTGGAGTTTTATCAGTGACTACCAATTATGTGTCTCTTCTCATCTGCCAAAATCATGATTAGTGTAGAGTTTGCTCTATCAGAGTCATTGCCTCCCACCCTCTGTAACATACATATGTATATTCATTTCCAAAGTTCTCTTTCATTTCTGTGAAGTCAATTCTTTCTCTAAAGACCAAGAATGACTGCACAAAAGTAACACAGAATATGAACAATTTAGAGACACTCAACTAAGCGTTCTTTTTACTTCTTTGATTGTTTTCAGTTTCAAACTTGCTGTGAAATGAAAACACACATATAGCTAGACAGAAAAACCTACTGGAACTGGCCATAGTGCTAATTATTTATTTCCCTCTCACCTCTTTAATTTGTTGAGGTGAGATGAATATGATCAGCATGGGAATTCACTACAGGTAGGTGGCTCTGCAGATAGATTTTTTCAGGCTATGTTTGCATAAATCAGAATCTCTACTGATTTCATAGACTCAGCCTGTGTGTACTGCCACCTTCCACATTGCTCAGGAATTCAGAATTTATTTGGACTGAATATTAGGACTTTTTTTGTTCATAATTGTCTCTTCTTCCTGTATGGTATATAATGTTATAAGGCCCTAGAGGCTCTCTGGGTGGGATGGAAGTTAAAACTCAGATCACTCATCCCAGAAACTTATCAGATGACCAAAAAGCAATGTTCTTCCTTGAAGTATGGCAGAGTGAGAAGAATGAACACAGACACGTAACTGACATTTTGTCTCCATCATTTACTTACCATATGGCTTTGTTAGGTAGTTGAGGGGCTAGAAACTTAATTTTCTTTGTGAAAAATTAGAATAATGCCTGATTCCCAGTGTTGGTATCAGGATTAATGAAGGTAAACAGAATCAAAGTCCCAGCATTTAACAAGCCCTTAACAAATACAAATGCTGAATCTCCCTGTCCTTACTTTCCCAATTTGTTTTGTCCTTATGCTACCAGCCTTACTTCTTGACGGGACTAGGACTTTGATGGTTTGGGCATATCAATTAATTAATGCTAATTTGTGAATTTAAGCATGAGTGTTGTCATACCTCTGCTCTAGTGAGAAAGTGCCTGCCAAAGAACTTACATCCTGTAGTTCCAAATTTTGTGTGGTCTAGAGCTTTCTTCTACTGTGGACTTGAAACATCTTGAGTGCATTCTCATTTCTCAGGCCTCAGTCACATAGCTGACAAGTGGAGATTATTTGGGAAGTGAATGAAAATCTTCAGTTTGTGCTATGACATTTACACATAGATGTATCTACAACAGTCAGACTTCATATTCAGAATTATTTTTTTAAAATTATTTTTCATTATTTATGCATAGTATTTGTGCATATTGATAAGGGTACATGTGATGTTTTGATATATGCATACAATATGTAATAATCTGAATTATTTCTCCTGCAGTGCAAAATGTGCATCGAGATGGAATGTTTTTATATAGAATGACGAGAGAACATTGGTAGTTATGAAATGTGTCTTCTGAATTTCAAAAGAGCTATTTCACTACATTTGCATTTGTTTCTTTGTTTATTCATTAACTTATTTATTACTTATCTATCACCAGTTTTTAAAATGTATGCTGATTATATTCCATATGGCCTTGTGTTTGCCAGGCTTTATGCTGCAAGGCATGACTTTTGTTCTCCCATAATAACATACTTAGTAAGATGCCTTACATTTTATGACCACTCAATTCTTTTGAAATTAACTATGGGGAAAAATTGCTATAGTACATTTACTCATTTCCAATGATATAACAGATTAAAAAAAGGAGAAAGAAGAGTTGGTAGATTTCATACAGACTATAAATTAATTATATTCTATATGCACTAGTTTTTTGTTATTAGAAATCAGTCACATATATTGTATCATATTCATGTCACATCTTGCCAATTTAGTATTCCTTTGACATTCATTAATTAATAACATAGTTCGATAATTGACTCTAAAATACAAAGATTAGTTCCAGGTTATATTATTTTTCTCAAGCTACAGTAAAGGCTAAGTACTGCATCTTACCCGACATTTATCCAATTAAAGTATTGTTGTTGGATACAGTTTAAAGAATTAATAACAATGTATTATAGAACTTTAAAATAAAATATGTGACATTGCAATGAATCAAGTAATTTTATCTCATCTTATGAGTGATGGGATTGAAAGTTTGGGAATTGAGACTGACTGATCCTTTTCACACCCAGAGTTCCAAAACTTATGTACCTATCCATAATCATTTCATCTCTGATCAATTTCTATTTCTTAATACAATATTGATTCATGTTGGGGCTGTATAAAATGAAGACAGTGTAAGCAAATACATAAAAACAAACCCTGGATTCTGATGACCAACATCTATATCACTTATCGAGATATTTATTGCCCCTGATTTCAAAGGTACACACAGAATTTTCTCTACAGAAGTGTTTCCCAAAGCAGTGGTGGCTAGACTCTCTACATCAGAATCACTCAGGACTGCCTAATCTCCCAAACTTTCTGAATCAAATTCCATGGAAGTGCGTGCCTGGGAATTTATAATTCTTAAAGTTGTCCCCTCATTGTTATGTAGATAAAAGTGTGAGAACAGCTGCTAAATGATTGTGCCCTTCCCTCACTAGAGAAGTAATTCCAGACACTTTTGATTATCTAGAGAGCTGGCCAGTCATGCAGAGCATCCAGGTGTTAAGAGTTTTGCGGCACAAATAATCTTTGCAAGAACAGATGATACTTGATAGCATAGCACAGTACAGTCATTTTGGAGAAAAAAAAAAATAAATCTTCGTAGCCCACAGGATGTGATCTTTCCCCAGGTTAACACTGGGAAACTCATTCTTAAGAAAAGTGATTTTCCTTCTATTGTAATCAGCATTATTGTCACTTGTAAATAAGAAGTGCATACACAAGTTTGAGGTAGAAATCACAATTGACTTTCTAAAAGTGTTTTAATTCACATAAAAAGTCAGTAGGTAATCAACTGAAAATTTTCCTTTACTGATTTAGACAATGTGATCTAAAATAGTCATCCACTACAAACACAATATGAACCACAAATGCAAACCACCTATATAATTTCAAAATTTTCTAGTAGTTATATTATAAAAAAGAAAAAGAAATAGGTGATACTAATTTTAATAATATATTTTAGTTAACATAGTTTATCTAAAATTCTATAATTATGACATGCAAACAATATATACATTATTGATGAGATAGTTTGCATCCTTTATTTTTTTCTCAAGTTTTCAAAATCTGGTGTATATTTTGCACTTACAACACATATCATTTCAACCTAGCCATATATCAAGTGTCTGCAGCCACACGTGGCTAGTGGTTGCCATACTGCACTGCGTAGGACCAGTAAGTCTGATAGAAAGAGAAAAGTTGTATTCAAATCTTATGCTTACCATTAAGTTCCTGTGATATCTGGCATGTTACATAACTTTGAGCCACAGTTTTCTTATTTAAGAACAATGTAAGTCAGGAATAATATATAACACATACCTCACGAGATTGCTGTAACAGTTATGCTGAAATCTGCAAGATACCAATTACATGTATACATATACAGGCCGATATGCTGGTTATCAAGAATGCCTAAGAAATAAAATTTTCATTATATTCAAGTTTAATAAAAGAGTATATCAAGATTGTCCAAATAGTTAAGGGAACAGAAATACTCTTTGCAGGGTATAGAGATAATGGTTAAAACAAGACCAATAACAGAATTACAGTTTTATTTTTGATGCATAAAGATTCTTTATTCTCTCAGAGCATGAGGAATAAATGACAGAAAAAAACAAAACAAAACACAGTGTCTGTTGCACACCTACTCACACCAGCAACCTGTGCTTTTCTTCATGAGAGACGATAAGGATAGCTAAGAACAACCTAACTTATTGTGACTTGTTGGGCAGTTTAATTATCCATCAACATTCTAGATCCATACATTGTAATACTTATATCCTAACTGATCACCTTACATGGAAAAAACTTCATCTAGTTAAAATGTCTTATACTTTGAATGAGTAATGCTGAAAAAACTCATCAAACACTTTAGGGTTTTGTAACCAGTATGGAAAGTGTTGGCATTCTGAAAAACACATCTGAGAAAATTCCTCTACTTTAAAAGAAGAGACTGTTTGTGAAAAACAAGGTGTTAACTGTGTATTAATGTATTTGTGATTGTATCATGCCCAGCACAGTTGCATTCCAAAATGAAATGACAAAGAGATACTTTTCTTTGGATATTTCATGTCAAAAGAGAAGAATGGATTCTAATGACCTTTTATTTATTTATAGGACATAAGTGCAGTGAAGCAAAAATTGTACAATATGAAATAGTAAAACATATTTAATAACTATTTATTGATATAATAATCTGTGAATGTAAAGAAACAGATAAATGAAGTACTGAGAGGCTTGAGTTTTCTTACGCTTAATTTACTCAAACTCATGGCATTTAGCAGGAAAAAAACCCTTTTGTATTATGTTGTGAATTAATACAGGCTACTAGTTTTTTTTTTAAGAGCACATCATTTCCCCCTTTTTTTTTTCAGAAATAATCTGGGAGTTCTCATTATCTGAACTTTTCCTTCCAGGATCTAAATACATATAATGGCTAATAAATGAAATTGTGTGTTCATGTCTTACTGTATTTTTGCTTGTTTATTCAGTCTGTAATGTTCCTTTTGGAGTTTTGGATGTCCAAAATAGTATAATAAATTACTGTATCTTTTGTTTTCTGCAGAACCATCTCCAGAGATAATTGCCATTAAGTTAAGGTTATTCCTCCCACTCATGCCCCATGTCACAGCTTGGCATGATTTTATTTGCACTGCTGAGAGTATCAGACCCAGACACCATGTACAATATTCACAGCAAGGCTTAAAGACACCTTGTTGAAAGCAAAACAAAGAGCTGAAAATAGCAGAGTCCACAGCCCACTTTTTCTTTCGTTCTTTTTCTCATTAACACAGATTATTTTTCAGAAATGACTTCTTACCAGATGATTCTCTGGCAAACATCTTTTTAAAATTCACTTTCTCTCTTTTGAGCTAGTAATAATTTAGGATGATTGGAAATGTTAATTATTAACACTGCTCCATTCAGATTCCTCAGCAAGCATAGTCTGAGAGTCAAAGAAAACTTGTGCTACAAGGGATTTTAAATAAACAAACTAGTTCACTTTAAGGAACTACCATCTACATGAAGCTGATAACAATAAAACATTAGAATTTAGGAATTCATAAATGATATCTAAAAAGTAATTCAAACAACACACATGATTAAGAAAATGTCAATCTAACTTAAAAAGCCATAGTGTTAAGTGGGCGTGTGGAGAGGGGTGGAGAGGAAAAAAATCACCCATTGGGTACAATGTGCACAGGTGGGAATGGTGGATACACTTAAAGCCCAGACTTCACCATTATACAATGCAACCATGTAACCAAAAATGAATTGCATCCCCTAAAGCTATTGAAATAAAGGGGAAAAAAAAGCCATTGTATCTGAAAAACCACTTATGTTTATATAGAACATATAAATTGCTAACAACAAATAGTCATGGCATCCTTACTTTGCATAAAGCACTGTGTTAAAATCCAAGGATTTCAAGAAGAGTAAGATGTTGCCCCTAAATTCATATAGCCAGAGTCTAGTGGAGATAAATTTACAAGTGAATAATTTGAGAAACACATAAGAATTATGTAATAGAATCACATTTATGATTCTTGAGTAACCAAGAGGTAAAGTTCTTTTCCCCTAACTGGAAAAAAGGTTTAAAAAAAAAAGACTTGAATGGAGAAGTAATGTTTGAGATGAATCTTAAAGAATGATTAGGTGTTTGCTAAATGGACACTGTGAAAAATAGTATTCCAGGCAGAAGTACCAGCAATAGAGAACATGGATCATTCAGTGAACTATGGGATGTTGAGGCATTAATCGTAGTCTGTAAGGATGTTTATAGGAGATAGGTACAGGTCAGATCCTGAAAGAACTAGGGTTTTTGTTTTTTGTTTTTTGTTTTGGCTATATTTTGAATTTTAACTTTGTGACTTACTTAAAATAGATGGTCACAATGGTATGATCTGAAGGTTTATGCTCCCCCAAAATTTGTGTGTTGAAATTCTCACCCCCAATATGATGATATTAGGAGTTGGAGCCTTTGAGTGGTGATTATGTCATGAAAGAAGAGCCTTTATGAATGAGATTAAAACCCTTAGAAAAGAGGCCTAAGAGAAATCCTTTACCTTTCCATCATGTAAGAACTCAATAGAAAGACTCTGTCTATGAGGAAGTGGGCCCTATCAGACACTGAATATGCTGGCACCTTGATCTTGAACTCCCAGCCTCCACATCTGTGAGAAATAAACTTCTATTGTTTATCAGCTGTCCAATTTATGATGCATCATTATAGCTTGAATAAAACAAGAAAACTTATTTTTCAGAAATAACATTCTAGTAAGCAGTGTGGAGGTTATATAAGGATGTAATGAAATTTGGAGGGGGTTCAATTAGACAGCTATTTTAATAATCTAGGTAAGGTGTGAGATGGGAACAAACTAAAGAAACAGCAGTGAAGACAAAATCACATGGATTCTAGAGATATGTAGGAGTCAGAATTGACTAAACTTGATGTCTGAATGGATATGAGAATTAAAAGAAAGCAAAGAATTAAAAATGACTTCTATATTTGAAGGCTGAGCAACTGGATGAATTTTGGTTCCCAACCCCAAAATAGTGTATGAGAAGAAAGTTTAAGATGTGGGATGGTTGCTATAGTATTCTACTTTGTGTATAAATCTTATTGTAGGAGGAAACTGAGGCATACACTCAAGAATTCCTAGCATTATATACTTATGGTTTATGTTCTAGTCTGTTTCCTTTTTACTAGATTCTCCTGTATTATTCCCTGGTATTGCTGAACATATTTCTATTCAGTCTTTGTTCAAGACTGCAGGCCTTTTCTTCCCCTGCTAACCTCCAGTGATTTATTGCATGTTCAAAGGTTTTTTATTGGAATTGCAATAATACTAGACTGAAGTTAGGTGTCTCATGAAAAAAATAGAAAATTGGAATGCAGAAGGTAAACTGACAGAATTATTGGAAGGTTGGTGGGACAATGAATGTAGTAGTAATTCATTCTAGAGACCCTCTACGGACTAACTGAATCTATTACAGTATGGAGCAAAGTACTTACTAGATTGTAAACTGCAGACTAGAGGATTCAATCAGGGATTGATAAAATCACTGAACAATAGATAGCCAGCCACCAAGTTAAATTGATTTGGATAATATTTTTCATAGTCCTCTCATCTTTTTGAATGGGAAATGAACTAACACAGTTGCCTTATATGCCTCTAAGTATGGCAAATTTTATGAATTTATAATAATATTGCAACCTCCAAATCATTACTGACTTGTCAGGATCAGAAAATTTTTGTGATAGAATTGTGATCCTGCAAGCGTATTATGTAATACACAATTTATAGCAGGGCTTAGAGATGGCTGAATTAAGGATCCCATGGTTTCCTAGGATAGAGAAACTAAGCAACTACAGAATGACAAAAATGCTTTTCTAACTCTGCTTAGTGCATGAATCTACCTGTGTTTCTCAGGCAGTTTCTAATCTCAAGGTGATTAGATGTTGTATATGTTTGGGGACATAACTTTATTATGTCACTTTAGGTAAAATTAGAAACAAACCAAGTTCATCTTTGCCATCCAACTTGTACCTTTTCCTGTCTTTTCCCCGAGCCACACTACCTGGTCTTCTACCCCAACTTCTGCCAACATTCAATATTATACCTTTTTATTTTCTCCATCCTGAGTCTATCAAAAGCTTTACTCAGGAAGGCAATAGATAAACTGCCTCACACTAGGGCTTATATTTCTGATAAGACCTAAAGCACTTGTACTTTTTGTTAAATCAGGTTTCCCTTTGCCATAGGAATGAAAAATTCACATTAGTGGGACTGCAAGATAGTAGCAAACAAGGTAGGTGATGGGGAAACTACTCTAATCCTCTTTCTGATAATAAATCTGACCACCATCACCCTACTCCTATTAACTCCTATTAACCAGCAATGTTGTAAGACGGGTGCTTTCTTTGCCTCTCTGCTTTTCTGCCTAGAAAAAGTAAAGTATGCTAAAAGTGGTTCAGATATTCAAACTGACTCCCTAGCTCCCTCTTTCCTACCAGACACAAGTGACCTGTGGAAATACTCGAGGAGATTTTCTTCTGTTAAATCAGCTCTCTCCCTTGTATTTTGTTTGCTTGTTGTTTTGTTTTTCATTTTTGGAGCCAGCCTAATGACTTAACATGTTTTCCTTTCTTCTACAAATGCTCTACTACATTCTCTCACTTGGAAATATTTTTGCATCCAGCTTTGTGTCCTTTTTCCTCCTTGGACTTTAAAAAATAAATAAATAAACTTGTTAAAAGGTTTGAAATATTGTCTAATGTCCATATGTACAGGGCAGCATGCAACTGATAAAAACAATAACAAATAAAGTTCTAAAGAATAGCACTTTTGAAGCCTTGTAAATAGCTTTCCCAATGTTTCACATATTCACTTACACAACCACAGAATTGATGTTTTTCTCTGGCTTAGAATAAAAGTCTCAAAATTTGAGAATTTGAAAATTTACATGTAACTTACTATAAATGGGAAAAGCAAATTATTGATATTTTAATAAAACGAAGGGTTAGGAAACTGAAAAAGGGCCTTGCTAAGCTATGGTGTGGCCATGTGCTCTTTGAGCTATGGCTATCGCTATGTTTCTTAAGCTTTGGCTCCCTTTCCTACATTGGGGAGGTGAATCTCCTCGTTCTTTCTTTCTCTCTCTCTAATTTACCTTCTAAATAAACTATACTTTCTAATGTAAAAAAAAGAAGACTGAAATAGGAGAAACATTGTAAGTAGTAATTTTTTAAAGACAAAAGTAATAAAATATATCAAAAATAAACAAAATTAATACATATATTTTCTTTTATATCTACATTCAAGAAATATATCAATCTGGTCTTACTGATTAATTAGATTAGTATCTATACTCAGAATATTCTAAAATTTTTACAAAGACATCATCAGAGGAACTTGCATATAAATGGGTATATTCTATCAAAATTAATATAAGCCACTATTAAACAGAACACTTTTAATTAACTTTTTAGTTTCTAAATATTTTTCAACCACAAATTATGCCATGTTCATGTCTTAAAATACAGAAATAAGTATTTAGAGTATATTCTCTCTCATTGACAAAGGTTTTATTCTTCTTTAGGCATTTCTCCTTAAAGCCACTTTTTCTTCAAAATTTCAAGTATGCAGGAAAGACAATGTGCTTGGTGACTAGGAGGAACAGGACTAGTTTAAACCAAATACAAAGTGTCCTCATTGGCCCTCTTGGAAGCCGAAGTTAGTTCAGGTTTTAGTGGTTATTTTCATCTTAAAAATGTGTACCCAGGAGACCTAACATAATTTGTCTAAATAGAAAAATGTTCAAACATTTTCATGCCAAGTTGTTTTTCCCCCATGATTTTCAATCCCAAATTGTCATGCAAATTACAAAAATATGACTTCTGAGATTTTAGCTAACTCTAATGTCTTTCCAGGGATCATTAGCAGAACATTTTGTGAGCTTGATCAAGGAAAGTCCTTATTCATCAATGGCTCGGTGGGAATGACCATTTTCCCCCTACTCCCACTCTACTTATAACAACTGACTACGAAAATCTTTAGGAGCAGGAGGAGGGAGAAATTCAAAACAAATAAATATGGCCATGGATGATGCAGCAGAAATGAAACAGTCTTATAGTCTTCTTCCTTACAGGGTTATTATCTTTGTACCGTGAAGACTGCTGGTGAGCACGGTATAACTTTTGAATTTGTCATATACCCCAGCTACCTCATGAAACATTATTTTCTGACTGCTGGTAAAAAAATAGATAAGGTGTTTATTATATTTTGAATGCAAATAATGCAGGAACTATTTACAGAAGTGTTGGGAAGTTTAGCAACACTAACCAGGAATGATGACAGACCCAGTGATTTGTAACAGAAGGAAGGCATTTACTTTCCTTCTGCTTAAAGGAGCAAGGGAGTAAAATCTGGGTCTATGGGAGAGGAACAGCCCTAAAGAAGCTACTGACACTGCTGGTACTGGGCACAGAGCTGGGGGAGATAGAAAGCCCAACTTGTGCATTGTCATGCTCCCTTTTCTCCTTCTCTCTGAGCTCCCAACAGTATCTCTTATTTGTTGAATCTAACAAGCCCTGGAAGTGAAAGAGCAAAAGTGATGCAGCCCACAGAGGTCAGCTTCTCGAATTATAAAGTAAGGCACAGAAAGGCAAACCTGAAGTTATGGGGCTTGAGCGTAAAAGAATAACAAGGCATAACTGGCATGTTTGTGCTACTATCATTCTCACTGGGAGTACCTGAAATGAACTTCAAAGTTGTAGACAGTATGTTGGGAGACAGAAAGAACTGAGAAAAGGGGGAAAAAAACTTAAGCCATGTGCTTTCTTTCCTATTAGAAAACAATAAAGATAGTCCTTATTTTCATTGATGTTAAAGTCAATTTTCTAAGCATTATAAAAATAGGAAAGAAAAAACATGAATGTAAAAAAATTAAGCAAAGCAACATATAAATGACAGCCCCCTTCCCCTTATGCTCTTCATTCCTTTACTTAATCATAAATTTATTCATGCTTTTGTTCCCTGAACAGATTTTAACAGTAATATTAATAGCTGACATCTATAAATGTGTGTCAAATAGACTTCAAAGTGGTTAATGTGTATTGAATCATCACAACATTAAAAATAAGTGCTACTATTGTCCCAGTTTGGCTAAAAGAAAGTTAAGTAAGTTGCTAAAGCCCGTAGAGCTACTAAACAGCAGAAGTAGATTTGGAACACAGGCAGATTGATTCTACAGCTCTCATCTTAATCCACTATGCTGTGTTGTGGTAAACAGATAATTATTGCTTAGCACCTACTACATAGCAGGGGTTTTTCTAGGTAGTGACAATACAGGAATAAAAATGATAGACAATGTTCCTGCTACATGGGTTATATATTTCAGTGGTGGGAATAAAAAATAACCAAATAAATTAATACATTTACAGTACATTTCAGGTTGAAATAAATGCTATAAATAAAAATAAAGAGTTAGAAAAGATGCAGGGCTATATTATAGGATGATTAGTGCAGTTTCCCTATAGAGATATTTAAAAGAAATGAATGATGTGAGAAAGATGAAAAATGTGAATGGAAAATCTTCCAGGCAATAGGAAGAGTAAATCCAACAAACCAAGGCTGTTAAAGGAAAAATAAGGAGACCAGTGAAGGGACAACAAATAGTAGTAAATACTCATATGATATTTATAACATCAGGATCTGTTCTGGGGGGTTTTACTAATTTTATATTTCATCTCTTACAATTACATAAGAAAAATCTAGATTTTTTCATAATTTGTAGATAAAGCAACTGATACCAAGTGCCATGTAACTAATAAGGTTAGTCTACCAGTAAGTAAGTTAAGGATCTATGTTTCAAACCTAGGCAATACAGCTGGCTTGATAGCGCCTCAACTATTCTGACACTTCTTCCTGAATTAATCGTCTAATTCACACATGTATTCTCTTCAGCCATCTATCTCTGTGTCTCATTTTAAATTTTTTAGAACAATTTTCTTAGTGTTTTATTATTTTTCAATTTTTAATTAGCCATGTTTTACATTTCTTTTTTGTTCTTTTTTCACAGCATCTTTTTTTGTGAATAGACTTGAGCCTATTGTAGATTTTGAAGGTTTGATTTTGCTTTTGGTCTTCACATTGTTTTTGAATCTTTTAATTTTTTTGAGAAATTTTTAGAACCTTTCACGTGAATGTTGATCCAAAGTAGCAGAACCTTGACTGTCTGTTTATTTGAAGAGAGAGACATCAAAAACTTGATTAGAAGCTCTGGCATGAGTATTGGATGTCACATTAGGTTTTGAGGAGATGAGACGATTTCTTCCTTGTAAGACTTCCAAATGACAATCTATTTTTACTCTGGGAACTTTTAATTTTTGCAGTGATGAATAGTTCCATAACTTGCATAATGGTAGTGATACAGAGACCTACTCATGTCTCTCCAAATTGCCACAGCCCCTAGAGAAGGGCATGACAAGAATTCAAGCTCCCCTGTGCATCCCCTTATCTCCTATGCACTCCCAGTAAGTAGCTTCAAAGGATCCTTAACTTCTTTACAGACTATGCCCAATAAATTGAAAGATATATTCCTGAGCACATTCCTGAGAATCCCCTTATCTCCTATGCACTCCCAGTATGTAGCTTCAGGGATTTTTGACTTCCCTGCAGACTATGCCCAGTAAACTTAAAGATGTAAATCCCCATTTACTCTCTTTTCTTAGTAGTCATAGGTTTGAGTAGTATAGTATCAATGTAATCATAAGTTTGGTGATTTGTATAACTTTTGCATAATGCATGATGTCTTGGGCCTTGTAAACTCCCTTTACTCTGTGACAAGCTTGATTAACACTTCTGGCAGACCTTACTAATGAAAGCTGTGAGATACCTCTGGTACCTGGCACCAGGAAGTCTGGACCATAAAATGTCTCTATCCTAAAATATGGCTGTAAATTAAGTTCTATACAAGCACTTTGCTGGTCATGTGGCTAATCTGTAGGTACCCAAAACTCTGGACTTATAAAAGTGGATTGTAAAACCTGAAGGGTGAGCAAAACCATTTTAATGAGGCCAAAAGCCCACTCTGTTCCCTGGATTCAAATTCAGAAATAAACCTATTTCTACCAGTTCCCTGCTCCTTTGATTTATTGGTATCAAGGGAGAGCAGCTAAGCGTTACTAGGACCATACAAACTTGGCAACCATGAAGGAATCTTGGTCAATGGCATCTTCTGATAGAGATATCCTAGCAGCTGCCAGAGCCACTTTGTGCTTTGAAGACTCTCTGGAAAGGAGTCCTGCTGACCAGGACCAGCCTTTGATGAAATGGTAAGAAAGAGGCCTTGCCGGGTACCCAATCTTGTAAAGAGGATGCGCTTATTCAGTAAGCCAATTCTGCACATGCACAGGGTGGGTGGGAAAGTTCGTTCTGCCAGTTCCTGCCACTTTGATTTATTAGTATCAAGGGAGAGCAGCCGAGCTTTACTGGGACCATACCAGTCGTGGTGAGAGTAAGACTGATACTAGCTACTGGCATTCCTAAAACAGAATGAGAGGAAGATGTCATGGTCTTATGGTTCAGTATGTAAACTTGCATAACTTTTGTTTATTTGTTTTCAGCCCAGTGCTTGCTCCCAATCCCTGGAATATTTCCAAGTACAGAGCTTTTTTTGACTAAACTTTTCCAGATTAAGTGAGACAAAGGGATTCTGGGAAGTATAGCCAATTGAAATTGAGGTTTTAACAAACATCTGTTGAGCACCTACTCTTTGTCAAATACTTTTCTAGGTGTTGGGGATACAGTAATTTTTTTAAAAAGTACATATTAACTAAATTCTCTATAATTTATATAGTTTACTTTTTAACATCTTGATTAACAATAACAATACATCTATTGTAATAGCGATTGTGTGTGGTGTGAGGTAGTGATCTAACATCTTTAAAAAAATGTTTCCATTATATGTGTTGCAGACACTTGTTTTGTTTTGCTCTTTATTTTGATTTTGAGTCATGGATTTAATTTCAGAATATGATTTATTCTTGAATTAATAGAGCTATGCTCCTTTTAGTTATTTTAACATAATCTTTTCTTTCTTATGTTAATTCTGTTTCTTTGGAGTTTTTTAAAATATTGATTTGTGTCTTTTATTGATGTGGCAATATTTTCTCAAAATATAAGAGATTGCTTTTGTCTGTACATGTCATCAAGAAAGAGGTAAATTGCTTTTTGAAAGATGGACTGCATTTCCTAAGCAGTAACAGGGCACAATCTTTATCTGATAAAGTTTTTTTTTTTTAAATTATTATCGTAAAGTTCTCAGGTGATATTTAAGAGACAGGGACTGGACATGAGGTTGCATCTAGGGGATGAATTATCACAGCCACTGCTATGATTCTCGGGCCCTAACAACAATCCTTACTTTGGGAGTGCCCTGTGAGAACTCTCACTTCAGATAGCAATGTTAATTGTTTTAGCCTCAGTTCATGTTGTCAAGTTTGCTGTTCTGAGAGAAGGGAGTTACATTTAATTAATTTTATTACAACCACATATCATATTTTTTAGTCTTTGTTTCCTCAGTTCTTGCTCTCTTCAAATTTCTCTTAGGAGAGAAATGTGTCTTTTTCTTTTTTTAATTTTAAAGATGTGGAGTACAATTCAGAACTGACAACTGTATATCTGAAAAAGGCCTAACATCCAGTATCTACAAGGAACTCAAATGTGTCAAAAGGAAAAAAAACAAACAAACTTACAACCTTATTAAAAAGTGGGCAAAAGATGAATAGACAATTCTCAAAAGAAAACATTCGAGATCTAAAAATCAACCTTCCATATGACCCTGTTTTGCTATTTTTAAAGTTTTCTTTCTTTGTTTTGTCTTCTCTCTTTCTTTATTTATATTCCTTCTGGCTTCTGGTTTCTATTTGGGGTAGTGTATCTTCTGGGTTTTTTTGTTTGTTTGTTTGTTTGTTTGTTTGTTTTTAGTAGAACTTGCTCTCAGTCCACAGTCATCTGCTTTATGGCATCTAGAATATCTTCACACTCCTAGTTTGCTGATGGCTGTTATGTACTTCTCATGACTATGTTTATTTTATTTTATTTTATTTTATTTTTGAATCAGAGCCTCACTCTGTCCCCCAGCCTGGAATGCAGTGGAATGATCAGGGTTCACCACAGCCTTGACCTCCTTGGCTCAGGTGATCCTCCTTCCTCAGCCTCCCAAGTAACTGGGACTATAGGTGTGCATCACCATTTTTAATTTTTTTGTAGAAATGAGGTTTTGTTATGTAGATGAGGCTGATCTTGAATTCCTGAGCTCAAGCAGTCCTTCTGCCTTGACCTCCCAAATTGTTGAAATTACAGGTGTGAGCCACTACACTTGGCCATGATTTTGCATAAAAAAAATTGTGTTATGTAGTTTCCGATGGACTTGAGGATGAAAGATAGATTACTGAAACTTCCTTCCTTCCTTCCTTCCTTCCTCTTGTTCTTTCATTCATTCTTTCTTTGTTTATCTCTTATCCCTCTCTCTTTACCATCAAGGACTTATTCTACCTGTCATTTTATCATCACCTGTGATTTTGAAGGTATTAGTTTTAGTATCACTTGTCTTTTTACCCTGCATTTATTAATACACTTTGAAAATTGATAATCAGACATTTGTGATTAAATCATAACTTTTTCTATTATATATCTCCTCTTAAAATATAATGTTTCACTTTTGCCTTTGATTTTAAATCATGTTTTCAAGTTTACTTAAAAAAGAAGTCTAGAAAATAAGGCTATGATCATGTGAAAGTTAAAACTCATAGCATAAAGGGATGATTCTTCATCTTCATATCTGGTAAACAATTTGTTTTTCATAACTGGGTCTATATTTGTAGTTAGTGGAAGTGTTCTTATGTTTATTTGTTCTGAATTTCAATGAGTACTTTTTCTTTTTTTTACCTGATAGGTTTCTTAGGGAAAGTTATGAGAGGTTTCATAATGGATGTTTACCAAACACTACTTCCCTATTCACTCCAATACCAGTGCTTTTACAATACAGATTTTTAAATGGATGTGAGTAATGAATTAATAGTAGTCTTAATCCTCTTTTATTGCTTCTATACCTTGTTATATCTTCTCTGGCCTAGCCCAAGAGCTAAAGCTAAAAGTCTTTATACTTGCACTGTTTCTTAATTTTTTAAAAAAATCATGTTATTTTAAAAATATGTTTAAGGAAAACATTTATTTTCCTGTGTGTCCATAGTAGGGCTCACAATGGAATTAAGTGATCTTAAATAATATATGTAGTGGCCAGTTGCTGGCAGAAGCACTACATTAAAAAAGTGATACATTCTCCTCCAACTGATAAATCATTTCAATCTATTTATATTGATTCAATGTGATAAAAAGAATGCAATGTCTAAGAACTAGTTTGTTTACCCTTGCCAAAAACTTATAGCTTCTATTTTATATATTGTTAGATAAGTAGATTGAATGATGAAAATTATGATACCCAAGCTTTTAAAATGAAAGTACAAGAAGCTAAGTTATAGATGATACATAATCAAAACAAACACAATAAATAGATTTTATATAGGCTTTTACATTATTCAGATATCTTTATAAGAATTTTGGTTTAAAAAAACAAGTGTTAATATAGCAATATTAATATAAATTATCTTGCTATTATTACTTGTGTAGTTATGGAAACTTAATTTTCTTATAAATATACAGCTTGATACAGGTCACTTTCTCCAATTTATGTCTTTCTCTGAGACTTTACTAGGAGAAATTATATCTAATAACAACCACACAATGACTTCATCTACAATAGGGATATCTACGTGTTTATAAAAATTCCTATGTGCAGCAAATTATCTAAAATGTTTGATAAGTCATTTCTCACAAACATTGTGCATTTTCATTTTCTTTTCCTTATCAAGTAAATGTCTAAATTGAAAAAAAAAACTAGTTTCAGTGTACCTAGATAACTTTGTACTAGTATAAAAATTTGAATGGAAGTTATATTTTATTTTATTTTTACAAAAAAGTTTAGAGTAGTTTTCTCTAATAGTTATAGGGGCAGATTTTCTCAAGTAAAACCAAGCTAGCTAGTTGTTATAGCATGGCTATTGCAGACAGAAGAGAGGTCTGGGTGGTATGAAGGGTCTTCTAGATGCTTACATTTCTTTGAAACTTCTTTAACATCCAGTAGCATTATCTCTAAATACTAGGCAGATGCAAAGGAAAAGAAATCATTATATTAAAAAGATACCTGTACTTACATGTTTATTGTAACACTGTTCACAATCACAAAATCATAGAACCAACCTAAGTGCCCATCAAAGACTGACTAGGTAAAGAAAATGTGATACATAAACACCATAGAATACTATTCAATCATTTAAAAAAAAGAAAAGAAAATGTCCTTTGCAGCAATATAGATGGAGCGAGAGAAAAGAAAACTTCATCCTAACTGAACTAAATCAGAAACAGAAAAGCAAACACTACGTTCTCAGTTATATGTGGGAGCAAAATGGTCAAAAAAGATGAAAACAATCGACACTGGGAACACTAAAAGAAGAGAGGGGAAAAATAGGGTTAAGGTTCAGAAGTTGCCTATTAGGTACAATGTTCAGTATCTTAAGGAATGGATCACCTGAAGCCCAATTCCCACCAATATTAATATGTCCATGTAACAAACTAATATGAACTTGTACCCTTTGAATCTAAAAATCATACAAATAAATAAATAAATACAAGGAAGTCAATCTGTTGTCATAAAAAGACTGTGGCAAAGAAAATTATACAATTTTTCAATTTTGTAGAATCAAGTTTAGAAAACCTTCAATGGCATATACTGCTGCTGTCTCAACACCATCTGGGAGCACGTAGGTGACTTAAGGATGTCCTTGGTGAGGATTTTGAAAATAGGACCTTCACAAGAGTTGCTTGGATCATTTAAAGTTCCCAGGAGCCTGAGGAGTACTAGAACAATTGACTTTATATAATTCATAAATATACATTTATAACTGTGAGGATATGAATAAATATTTTAATGTGTAAAAAAAGAGAAAAACTTCAGTGGGTCTTACAAATTATAACATTGAACTAAAATGTTGTAATAATACCTATTATCCAAAACCAATGTTCTCTCTTTCACTAAAATCATATGTGCAAAGCAAAGTCTTAACCAAACAAGAATATTTGGAATTCCTTAAAATGGTTTGTAATACATGTATAAATGTTCTAAAGAAGTAGGGTTAGTAGCTAGAATGCAATATTATTTCAGTGTCCTCAGTAGATGTACTGATCTTTATCTTACAAAAGCAAATGTCACTCAGAATCTAATATAGAGAAAAGTGTTTTTCAAATAGAATCATGTTTTAAGATATAGTGGAATATTTAACAACTCAAGACAGGACTTGAATCTATGTTATATATCCAAATTTATATTTTACACTAATTCTATTTGGAAATATGTTCTTCAAAATGGACATTATCATAGAAAAAGCATTTGCAACGAACTGATTTTATTATATCCTACATATAAATTCTTCATCCCTAGGCATGCTGATTTTTCATGTTGCTTATGCATAGAAAGAAGACAAGCATGCCAGAGTAAATTGACTGAGCTTTACAACAAAAATATTTTTAATTGTAAATCCATAAATGAGTATTTTGTTTTTACATATCAGTATCATTTTCTAAAACAGCACTTGACGTATAATAATATAGTAGGATAATACAATAATAATATATAATATAATATTATATATATATATATATATAAAACCCCTAAAAAAACTGAAGTATCTTTTGGAGGGCAAGTTTTTTGTAGTACACTTTGATTTGTCCCTCCAGATCAAATGGTCAACCAAAGTTCTTATCCGGAAGTTTTGAGAAGGTTGTGTCACAATTTGTGAAAGAAACCTCTGAGTTGTGGCAAATAGGTGACTGGCTCTTTCACCATGACAATGCACCAGCCCACACTGCAGTTTTTGACCAAAAAATGGCATGACCATCATGCCGCACCCTCCTTCTTCACCCGCCAAGTGACTTTTTTCTGTTTCCCTGGGTAAAAAAAGTTCTCAAAGGGAAACATTTTGCCAATGTAGAAGAGGTATAAAAAACAAACAAAATGGCAAAAGCACTAAAAGACATAAAAATTCATGAGTCAAAACTGTTTTGAGCAGTGGAAAAAGCATCTCAACAGGTGAATTGCATCAAATGGAGAGTACTTGGAAGATGACTGAAGTTTAAGCATGTAAGAATAAATACGCAATTTATATATATGTATATACACATATATACATACACACACTATATTTGTTTTTGCTTGCATTTGTTTATTTCTTTTGTATAGAATGCTAAAATTCTTTACCATCAACTAGGAATCCCAATTACCCAATGTGTCGAGGCACATTGTTGTGATTTGTTTTCTGTGTAATCAAAGTAAAAAGAGTGACCTTAAGAAGTACCAAGTTAACCAAGTTAAATGCCATCTTAGGGAGAGATAGTTCTTAGTTGTCAGTGATCTTTTCCTAAGTGAAACTGACTTTTTTAAATGATGACAAGGACACCTGGAAAAAGTAAGTAGAGAGGTATGATTTAAAGTTCTCATAAGAATATTCCTTCATAAGTAGTTTGTTACAATTGGCCAAATGGAAATGTATTTCAATATATGTAAATGTATAGCTGATAAGTTTTCTACAAAATAGAATCTTTGCAATTTCTTAAAAATCTTGAGACTTAGAGGCCCTTAAACTAAAAATGGGAATAAATATTTTGGACACAGATAAAACGTGGACATCATTTATCATTTCCTACCAAACCCACACAACTGTTTCTATTCTGAAACAACACAAAAATGGACAATCTGCATGACACAATAGTTTCCAGAGAGTGACCATCAAGCAATGAAGAATGTGATCTGTAAGTGATCTGTAAGAGTGGGCACAAGGAAGGGACACTCACACTCATCTAAGTTGAGCAGATGAAGATAAGAGCTTAGATAACAGAGTATAGGAGGATAGAGAGCATCATTTAGAAAGAATTTCACAGAACTGTAGAAAATCCCCTCAAGTCTTCAGCTAAGCACTGAATAGTGAATGCATTTGAGAAAACTACCCAAGGCTGGGGGATGAACTTAGTGAACAATGACAGGACAAGAAAAGGGGCAATAAAAGATTGCCTGTTCCCACCAGCCAGATTGGAAAACCTTGTGATGCACAGTACAGAAGGTAGAGTACTTGTAATATTTTCTTTTCTCAATAGTTATGATTACCTCTAGGCTAAGTGTGACTCTGCTTATAGCTAATAAATCATAAAAAAACAAAATGTTTACTGTTTCCAACAAACTCAATTTTGCTCCAGAAAAATAAGTCAAGAATACTTATAAAAATATAAACATAGTCAAAACCCAACAAGGTAAGATTAAAAATTTCTGACATCCAATCCAAAAATTACTAAACCTGAAAAGAAGCCAAGAAATATAAACCAAAATGAGGAAAAACTGACCCATAATTGACAGAAATGTTAGAAATAGCCCAACAGTGGCATTAAAACAACATTATAACTAGATTCATTTCTTCCAAAATTTAGGGAGAGATATGAAGGATTTTAAAAACAAAAAT
This sequence comes from Tarsius wallacei, assembly GCA_963574415.1. Lineage (NCBI taxonomy): Eukaryota > Metazoa > Chordata > Mammalia > Primates > Tarsiidae > Tarsius > Tarsius wallacei. The sequence continues at coordinate 49,102 of CAUYQG010074855.1, read as the reverse complement.
CCCAAATCAAACTTCTAGAAATGAAAACTACAATGTGTGAGGGTCAAAATAATTGCATTAATGGAAATTGGATATTACAGAAGAAAAGGATAGTGAAATTAAAAACAACAATTAAAATGATCCAAAATGGAACAGAGAGCAAAGAGAAAAATAAACAAACACAAAATAAGCACAGTGTCAATGAACTGTGGGGCAACTTTGAGGAGCCTAACATATGTGTACTTGGAGTTCTCCAAGGAATAGAAGCAAAGAAGAGAGGGAGGAGGATCAGGAAACAAAATATTTGAAGAAGTAATGACCAAAATTTTTCCAAATATGATGATCGCTAAAACCTCATAAATTCAAACTTCTTAATAAATCCTAAACACAAGAAAGAGGAAGAAAACTACACAAAGTTAAATTATAGTAAAATTCCTCACAACCGGCAATAAAGAAGAACTCTTATTCATATATAAACCGCCCGGCTCGGTTGCTCAGCCTGTAATCCCGCGCTTTGGAGGCTGAGGTGAGTGGATTGCCTGAGCCCGCGGGTTCCAGACCCTCCTGGGCATCTTGGCGAGACCTTATCTCTACAGTAAATCAAAAAATTAGCTGGGCTCGCGCCTGTAGATCCAGCTACTTGGAAGGCTGAGGCAGAAGGATCACCAGAGCCCAGCAGGTTGAGGCTGCGGTGGCCGGGAGCAGCCACTGCACTCCAGTCTGGGCGACAGAGTGAGACTCCAACTCAAACAAACAAACAAACAAACAAGAACAAAAAAGTCATATATACATTATATGCAGAGAAACAAAAATAAGGAAGATAGAATTTTTGTTGAAAACAATGCCACTCTAAGTATATATATGAATTCTTAAACACAAATATTCATAGCAACTATATTTATAATATCCTAAAACAGGAAGCAATCCAAATAGCCATTAGTAGGTGAATATATACCAAACTGTGATATATTCATGAAGTGGAATACTACCTAGCAATAAACTATTGATATATGATGTAACACAGATAAATCTCAAAACAATTATGCTGAGTGAAAAAGCCAGACAGAAAACCATTACAGTTGACCCTTGAACAGCACAGGGATTTGGGGCACTGAGCACTGGCTTCCTACACAGTGAAAAATGTTCATAAAATTTTTGACTCCTTCCAAAATTAATCACTAATAGTCTATTGTTTACTGAAAGACTTACTGACAAAATAAGCGATCAACACATATTTTGTATGTTATATATACTATATGGTGTATTCTTTTTTTTTTTTCTGAGTTGGAGTCTCACTTCTTCACCCAGGCTAGAGTGCAGTGGTACGTGATTACCGCCAACCCAGCGTCAATCTGCTGGGCTCCAGCGATCCTTCTGCCTCAGCCTTCCAAGTAACTGAACTACAGACACGCACTACCACGCCCAGCTATTTTTTAATTTATTGCAGAGACAAGGTCTCTCCAAGTTGCCCGGGCTGGTCTCGAATCCGTGGGCTCAGGCAATCTACTTGCCTTGGCCTCCCAAAGTGCTGGGATTACAGACTGAGCCACCGAGCCCAGCCTATATGTGTATTCTTACAATAAAGTTAGAGAAAAACGTTTTTAAGAAAATCATAAGGAAGAGGAAATATACTGTTCATTAAGTGGAAGTAGATCATCATAAAGATCTTCATCCTCATAGTCTTCATGTTGAGAAGGCTGAGGTGGAGGAAAAAAGTAAGAGGGATTGGTTTTGTCTCAGGGGTGGCAGAGACAGAAGAGACAGAGGAGATGAAAGGGGAGGCAGGAAAAGTAAGCATTTCAGTGTAAGTTTTGTTCAAAAAATTTGCATGTGTAAGTGGACTTGCAGAGTTGAGGTCCATATAGTTCAAGAATCAACTGTACGTACTTTGTGTTTTTTCTTAAATAATTTTTAGAAAATAGAAACTTACCAGTGGTGACAGGAAGTTGTTTAGTGTTTGGGGATACAGTGAAGGGTGAGCAGAGGGAGACCCTCAAATGGTCCAAAGAAAACTTGTTAAGATGATGCATGTTTCATTATCTTGATTGTACTAATAATTTCACAGACATATGTATGTGAAACAGTGTATCAAACTGTATAGTTAAATATGTCTAGTTCATTACATGTCAGTTATAATAAAGTAAAGCTATGAAGGAGTAGTGATTAAACTTAATGGTGGAAAAAATCACCACAATGCATCTTACAAGAGAATGTATGCTGCCAAACAAAACATCAACAAAATTTAAACCAATTATTGATAAATCTAATTATAATTATTAAGAAAACTGTAGATTTAAAAAAAAATTTAAAACACTTAAATTCTAGATTTTTATAACAATATAATTTTATAGATAAAAGCTATCTTAGAGAGTACCTAGTCTGAAATGCTCAATTCTTAAGTCATAATTGTAGAATTTAAGAAAGCTGGAATAAGCCATGTGGAATAGATCACCCAAACTTATTATGTTGCAGATAAAGAATGAACCCAAGTCAATGAAAGTTCATTGACTTATTGAAAAACATCTTCTGATTCTCAGTCTAGAGCTTTTTTTGTTTTTATCATATTGTCTCAATTTATATATCATATTCTTTTGTAGTTTCAGTTATGTTTTTCTCAGATCACAATAGTACACATGGCATTGACTTTGTCTCTACTAATATAAATTGTTAAATTACTATCATTTGTCAGCTAGTAAAAATTTAAATGCTTCCTTTAGGGTCAGATCATAACTTTTGCAAATTTGTATAATTTTATTTATATTCTCATAAGATTTTTGAGCTTCACATGCCTATGAAAAATCTTTTTGGGGTTCTTCTGTCTTAGATAATTTGGATAACCACAATTCTTGTTTAAGCTATTTTTATCTGGCCCTACTGCTTGATATCTTGACTGTTCAAAAATCTCAAACCTATGTTCCTGGTGGTACTTTAATTCATAGCCACACAGCTGATTTTGCTATGGCTTTAATTGTTCTAATCTGTTGTTCAAAACCTGGCAGGCATTCACTGTTTCTTATGTTAAATGTTTTTCACTTAAAAATATAAATAAATAAATAAAACTTCAATATCTAGACTCAAATGACCTTTATAGCCTTCTTTTTTTCCTGTACTTCTTTATGTGTTAGATTGGACTATTTGTATTTCCCCCAAAGAAAGCATCAGATATTTATTTCATGTGTCTAAAGTATTCCTTATCTTGATCTATACTTGTTGAGATCACACTACTCTTGACATTCCAGGTTAAATACTACCATCCACCATCTCTAATAAGCATTGTCTGTTCATACAAACCACAAGTACTGTCTTCTTTTCTTGAATTTGAATTAAGCTTCCTTGCCTTAGACTGTGTTTAATTTTAACTAAAAAAAAAACCTACATCTGCTAACATACAAATAGAAATAAAAATTTAAATACAACTTCTTATATGTTCAAATAGGGATAGTAAATGGTGAATGTGATTGTAACACAGAAAGTAAACATAAAAGAGTGCAGCTTTCATTAATGTTATTGTCCTGTTGCATAAATTAGTTCCTGGCCTTCAAAAATGAGAATATTTTATGTAATTCCTCTTACTTCCCTTCTTCTACTACAGAATGGAAAATGTGTGTGTGGGGGGGCAGTTTCTATTTCTGATGCTAGCAGATAGCAACAGCAGTTAATTTGCAGAACTAAAGGAGAGTTGAGATTCCTGAACTTTCTGAATTGGTATAAAACTGTAGGATAATTAACAGGAAAAACAAAATGACTCTGTATACTTCTTTGATGAATACTCAGTGATAAAGCCAAAGTCTTGAGCAGTTGTAGCCAGATATTAAAAATGTTCAGATTTTTGATATCTCTATACAAGTATAAAATACAGACAGTTATCAGAAGTGGTCCACCAAAGAGCGTGCTCCAGACAGGATATGGTATTCATGTCTGAATAAGAGTATAACAAGCCATTTGCTAACTGGAAGAGCTATAGAGAACCAGACTGCATTTCATTTTTGCATGAAATAACTATACTCAAATCAATTGTTATTTGTGCTTAAAAAAATACTTTCCCCTCCTCCCACCCTCAGTCATGCCACCTCTAGTGGGGATGAACAGTTGTGGTCAAAGGTCTAGCTTTGGTTCCAGGTCTCATCTGACTTTCATCTACCTACCTCTAACCTTTTAAAAAAAATTTTAAATTTTAATTTTAAAGATGTGGGATACAGTTCAGAATTAGGTATACAAATGTTCATTATGCAGATACACTTATTGATGAGGTGTCGTCCCCCCCCAGCAGTTTTGCTCAACTGCCAATCCCACCCCACCCCTCCATCCCCTGGCAGTTTCCCACTACTGCCAATTCCTTTCTTATATTATTATGATAATTGTTCAAAATCCACTTGTGAGTGAGAACATATGGTACTCTGTTCTTTGTTTCTGTGATAGATCATTGAATATGATAGACTCTAAATCCATCCAAGTTGCTGAGAAGTCCATATGTTTGTCCTTCTTTATGGCTGCATATTATTCCATTGTTTATATGTACCACATTTTGTTTTATCCATTCCAGTTCTGATGTGTATCATGGTTGGTTCCATGTTTTTGCTATTGTGAATAGTGCTGCAACAAACATGCGTGTGCAGGCATCTTTTTTGTAGAATGATTTGAGTTCCTCCAGGTATATTCCCAATAGGGGATTGCTGGGTCGTATGGAAGACCAATTTCTAGTTCTTTCTGAAATCGCCACACTGTTTTCCCAAGAGGTTGCACTAGTTTACGTTCCCAGCAGCAGTGTAGAAGTGTTCCTTTTTTCCCACATCTTCACCAGCATATATTGTTGTTTGTTTATTAATGATGACCATTCTTACTGGGGTTAGGTTGTATCTCAGTGTGGTTTTGATTTGCATTTCTCCGATGATTAGTAAGACTAAGCACTTTTCCGTGTGTCTGTTGGCTGCCTGTATATCTTCTTTTGAGAAGTGTGTATTCATGTCTATTGCCCACTTTTTAATGGGGCTGTATTTTTTGTTTTTTCCTTCGGCACGTCTGAGTTCCCGAGTTCCTTATAGATCCTAGATGTTAGGCCTTTGTCAGATATACAGTTGGCAAATATTTTTCTCATTCTGTAGGCTGTGGGTTGTTTCCCTGCTCTCTTGATGGTTTCTTTTGCTTTGCAGAAGCTTGTCAGTTTGATGAGATCCCGCTTGTCTATCTTATCTCTTATGGCATGGGCACTTGGAGTTTTGAATAGGAATTGGTTGCCAATTCCAATTTCCATAAGGGTGTCTCCTGCATTTTCTAAGATTCTTATAGTTTGAGGTTTTATGTTTAGGTCCATTTAGAGTTGACATTTATGTATGATGATAATTAGGGGTCCTGTTTCAATCTTCTGCATGTAATCAGCCAATTTTCCCAGCACCATTTACTGAATAGGTTCTCCTCTCCCCAGTGGTTGTTGTTGGAAGCTATGTTAAGATGAGTTGGTTGAGAAATTGAGGTTTTGCTTCCAGAATCTCTATCCTGTTCCATTGGTCCATATGCCTGTTCTTGTACCAGTACCAGGCTGTTTTGATTATTACTTACCTCTAATCTTAGGAAAGATATTCTCCCCATGATCCTGGCATTCTCCCATGAGTCCAAAGATCAGAAAGATAAAACATATTCATTTGCTTGTCTGGATCATCTGTACTTTTGTGCCTCACTTTGAGTGTGGTTAGTGAAGAACAGGGTGGAGATAAATTGCATCTTAAACTTTAATTCTTCAAAACAACCACAGCACCTGATATTTGCCTGTTTCTGTAAGCTTGGAAGCAATTTTAACATCAATAATCACATTTATGTTAAATCATCATAATAATGCTTTGATGTAACTAAATAAATGAATTATTATTTATATAATAATAAATGAATCATTTTTTATTTTTTTTTTGAGTTGGAGTCTCACTCTGTCGCACAGACTGGAGTGCAGTGGCCGCTCCCGGCCACCGCAGCCTCGACCTGCTGCGCTTCGGCGATCCTTCCCCCTCAGTCTTCCGAGTAGCTGGAATTACAGGCATGCGCTACCATGCCCGGCTAATTTTTTGATTTTTATTGTAGAGGTGAGGTCTCACCAAGTTGCCCAGGTGGGTCTCGAACCCGCAGGCTCAGGCAATCCACTCACCTCGGCCTCCCAAAGCACGGGATTACAGGCTGATCCACCGAGCCCGGCCTAAATGAATTATTATTGTGCCCATTTTTCAGATGTTCCAAGCCAGGCTTTGTGATTGAGGTTCGCAAATGTGTTGAGGATACATTTTTCAATAAAATAGGTTTGGTTCCTGACTTCATGGAAATTAGAATCTCAGGAACAAACTAACAAATTACTTACTTACAAACTATGATACGTCTTGTGAAGAAAGCAAGAAGATCCAACTACACAAAGAGTTGGGAGAAAAGGTTTCCAGATCCAGAGAATGTCTTTGGGAATATTCCAAAGTTATGCATCCTGCTAGATAGCTGAGCTGAGGTTTAGCAGAAATTTCTGAAAATGATAACGTTTGCACAGCTGTATTCAAAGTGCTTTCATGTGTATAACTTCATTTAATAATCACTCTATGAGGTGGAAAACTTGGGGAATGATTGATAGGTAGGAAATTTGCCATTCTTTCATTGACTTAGATTCTATTATTAATTGTGAAGGAAAAAAAATCTAAGATTAGGTAAAAGACATTCTGAGTGGCGTATGAATTGTTTGTAGGTAAAATATTCAATAAGATATTTCCCATTTGAACAATGTTGAGAATGAAAGCATCCCCTAGATATTCAGAGCATGTGATTAGATGCTAATCATTTACTTTCATTGAGCCTACACTGTGTTTCAAGATTTATGTGAAGTATTTTAAGAAACAAAAAATGAATTTACAGAGAAATAAGCTACATTTTAAAACAGTCTAGAAATCTTCATATGAAGACTTGGTATACACACATACATGTATATAAATATTTCTAAGTGATGTATGTGTGTGCATATATCAATGTGTATATATCCATTTTTAAATTGCTGTAAGCAATATGTACTGCCTATATGCAAATGTGCAGAAATATATACATAGTGCTTACTGTTATTTTTAAGCGTATGTATAACAGACTGACCATAAATATGTTATAATTGAAATTGAAAATCATATTAACTTATTTAAAATGTAGTTAATTAGATTAACATATCTTAGAAACTGAGACCAAAATAAAAATCACATTAAAAGACAGCCATTAATGATTTCAAAAACATTAGGCTTTGTACTTTTCTGAAGCAATTCATTTGTGCAATCAATTTATTCGAGTATTTGTGTGGACTTTCAAAATATTATTTTTGTAAAGATTCTGTGTGTTATATGTTCAAATGTAGAAATATGTATTAAACTGTCAATTTTATTTTCTATATTTTTCTAAAATCATGTTAAATAATCTCCTTTTCTACACCTAAGAGATATTATAGTCTTTTTTCAGCAACCACAGTGGCCCTTTCAAGACATAATGAGCACATGGATAAGATGTGCAGAAATGCTAAGTATGATTGGTTGATTTCAGTTATCATTATAATATGTAATTCCAAAGCTCAGAACGCTGAACTGGCAGTCTCTCTACTCAGTCAAAGCATAAATATTTCAGTGGCCCACAACACTATATAGTTTCTCCCCTTGACTACTCTTATTTTGTTTCCTAACATTTCCTGTTTGCATATTCTACTACAGTCACATTAGCATCCTGGTTTTCTTTGTAGTACACCAAAACAGTCCTATCTCTGCCTATCCCATCTGCCTAAACGATTCTTTCCTCGAATATGCATTTGATTTGCTCCCTCATTTTGTTCAGGACTCTGATAAAATGTCACCTTATCAGAGATGTCTTTCTTCACTACTCTTTAAAAATTGAACATGCACTTTCCCAGGCTTTCCTAGTTCTCTTATTGTTTTAATCTTCATGATGCTTATCACCATCCAACAAATAATTTTATTATTGTCAGTTTTCCTTCTGCTGTAATATAAACCCATAAAGGCAGGGATTTTATCATTTTGTTTTGCTTTAAATCCTCAGAAATATTGATAAGTTTTCACTATCACAGTTAATTTTTCATAGAAATAGTTTCCTATGTAAGAATAAGACTATGCTAGCAATTTTTTCAGTACTTTTCCTCTTTGGGAACAGTGACATAATCAGTATTCCTAGTACAGAAACAAAAAAATGAAGTAAAGAAGATATGACCTATGATCTTCTTTTTGGGTAAATCTGTCTAGTAGTGTCAAGTTCTAGAAAATTATTCAATGTCTTCTAAAGAAACACTCATATTCTGCCTCTGTACACATGAAAATAAAATATTAATTTATTCAAGTTAAAGCGAAGAAAAAGTGAATATAATGGATGGTGTTTCAAATGATGTACAATAAACATAAGACTAGCTTAGATCAAGGGTGCAAGACTCATTTGGCCAAGATGGAGATCTTTATTTAAGCATCATTCATCTCCTATAACAAGGAGATAAACACTAGTGAACACAATGGGGAAAGTGACCTATTTTCAGAGAAGTACACACATGTATTTACTTTTTAACTGCCCAATAGAGGAAACAAAATCATAGACTATTAGATGCACAAAGGACCTTAGATGTTACCTGAGACACTCATACGCAGAAGGGAAAACTGACACCTAGAGAGCCAGGAACGACATATGGCAAATGAGTGGAGGAGCCCAGGTTATCTTCCGGCCTGCTTCTGCTGATCAATCCCACCAGAAAATGCTCTCATTCTCATCACAATGCAGAACCAAGTTACAAAGCAATCAAAATAATATTTTTTTAATATTCAATATTTTTTATTTTGATACTGTGGGGTACAGTTAAGGGTTAGGTATACAAATATGCTTCGTTCAGGCACCCTTGTTGATAAAGGGTGTCTCCCCGTCCCCAGACAGATATTGACTACCATTAATCCCACCTCCCTTTCCCTCCCCTCCCCATAGTTTCCCACCACTGTCAGTCCTTTTCTTATAGTATTACAATAGATGTTCAAGGTCCACTGTATGAGTGAGAACATGTGATACTCAGATCTTTGTTTCTGTGAGAGGTCACTCAGTATTATAGACTAGAGTTCCATCCAAGTTGATGCAAAATTCATGATTTTGTTCTTTTTTATGGCTGCGTAGTATTCCATCGTGTATATGTACCACATTTTTTAAATCCAGTCCTCTTTTGATGGACAGCATGGTTGATTCTAGGTTCTTGCTATTGTGAACAATGCTGCTATAAACATACGTGTGCAGCTATCTTTTTTATAGAGTGATTTGACTTCTTCAGGGTATATTCCCAGTAGGGGGGTTGCGGGGTCATATGGGAGGTCAATATTTAGAACTTTTAGGAAGCGCCACACTGCTTTTCACAGAGGTTGCACTAGTTTGCACTCCCACCAACAGTGTAGAAGTGTTCCGTTTTCACCACACCCTCTCCAGCAACTGTTATTTTTTGAGTTATTGATAATTGCCATTCTGACTGGACTTAGGTGGTATCTCAGTGTGGTTTTGATTTGCATCTCCCTGATGATTAGTGGTAGCTCATTCTTTATATATAAAGGTTAGTTCTGGCTTGGTACAGTGGCTCACACCTGTAATTCCAGCCCTTTGGGAGGCTAAGATGGGAGAATTGACCCAGGGGTTTGAGGCCAGCGTGGGCAACATTGCAAGACCTCCTTTCTACAAAAAATTTAAAAAATTAGCCAAGCATGGTTGTAGCACTGTAGTCAGAGCTACCTGGGAGGTTGAGGTGGAAGGATCACCTGAGCCCAGAAAGTCAAGGCTGCAGTGAAACATGATTGTGCCACTATGTGTCAGTCTAGGTGACAGAGTGAAACCCTGCCTCAAAAAAGAAAAAAAAAGTTAGTTCTATAATCCTAAGTCATTTGTTTGATAATGTCAAGTGAGTAGAATCTTCATAATCAGAAGGCATATAACCTAAGCACCATAGAGGGTAAAATTAATAAATTTAATGATGTAAAAATCAAAGTTACATAGTTATAAATATTCAAACAATTTTACACTGAAATAGTCGAATATACTTCAGGTCTTATTTTTATATTCTTACATCGTTTATAAAATGTGGTACTTATGCATGATGGAATATTACACAGCCGTAAAGAAGGACAAAATTGTGGACTTCGTAGCAACTTGAATGGATTTAGAGTCTTTAATGCTCAGTGATCTATCACAGAAACAAATAACTGAGTATCCCATGTTCTCACTCATAAGCGGACCCTGAACAATTATCATAATACTACAAGAAAGGGATTGGCAGTAGTGGGAAATTGCCAGGGGAAGAGGGAGGCATACTTCATCAGTAAAGGTACCTGATCTCAGACCAGGTGAAGTGGGGACCAAAGTGAGGCCTAAACTTTGCCTGTATAATGACCATTTGTATACCTAATCCTGAATTGTACCCTACATCTTTAAAATAAAAATTTTAAAAATAAAGATTCTATATGTGCTTTTAACTAGGGCATTTTGTGGTTTATATATTTTTAGGAAAAAAAACCCTTTACAAACAGCTAAATATTTTTAGATTTTGCTCAAAATTCAGCTGCCCTATAAATGAATTTTTAAACTTTTTCAAACATATATTCTAATCTCTCCTAGCAATCTGATTTCAAGGAGCCCCAGGCTTATTCAAAGTCATTTTGAGTGAAGGTACATACATAAAGATATGTAGATGGCTTTGTAGTCATAATGATATGCAGCATCCACTCAATAAAAGTTCATCTCGTCACAGTGGTAATGGGAGAAAGTGAGGCAAGGTGTGCAGGATGCATTTCATTGCACTCAATAGAAAAATATATCGCAAAATATTTCAGTAAAGCTCACCTGACCTTCCTATTGAATCACAGAGTGAACAAACATAAATCAAGGCTGACAAGGTTGAGTCTCTCTCCTCAGAGCTTTGAAAATAATAATATATCATCCTATAACAATATAACATCCATCCGCCTCCATATTCTCTCTCATCTTGTTGGCAAAAGGTCCCTTTATTTAAGAACAAACCTTCATTATAACAGTTGAAAGTAATTCTCATGCCAGGAAAAGATTATCAGATTCAAATTAAAGGGAAGATTGTTTTATACAAGGACTTGCCAGAAAAAGACTTAGAGATGAATTATATTGAAGCTCCCTCTGATCCTTTAATGAAAATTTTAGTATGTAGCCAGATGCTTTATTGGGGAAGGGAATCAAGAGACATATAGATTGTCCTGCCACTCAACTGAATACTGAAGCTGAAATTAGAGTGTTTTACAAATGCACATAATTGCCTGGAGTATTTGTCATTTATACACACACACACACACACACACACACACACACACACACACCCAAGAGAACTCATCCTCACCCATACATACACACGCACTTATATTTTCCTTTTTCCTCTACAAAATACAAACCAGAACATTTGTTGTGAGAATTTGGGATACCTTGTCACTGGCAGAAACAACTAATGTTAGTAGTTCTGATATCTGTTTTCCTCCAATTTCCTACTAACAGAATTTTAATCTTATTTAGTATCACAATTTGTTGGTTTAAAAAAAAAAAGCATGCATACAAACAAAAAAGCTAGGTTAGTTTCCCTTGAAAAAAGAAGAGTTCATGTGACACAGTCATAGCTAGTGAGATGTATGTAAGTGGAAGTCACTGAGACATATTTCTAGTAAAGCTCTTTATCGAGGACTAACTCAGCTGGTATAAACTCCTTTTGCCTTATCTCTCTTTCTCTCCTTCTCACCTTTCCTTTTCCTTCCTACCGTCTTTCATCCTTTCCTCCCTCCCTCCCTCCCTTTCGTCCTTTTCTAGGAAAGTTGTACATAATGCTGAAGTGGATTAGCCATCTCATGATGGCAATAAGTAAATCTAAGGACAGCTGGCTGAGTGAAAAGAGAGAAAGATCTGGTGATACTAAATTACTTCTACACAGTCCTGGACTACTTCCCTCTAGACTTCTCACACAATTAGAAAAATTTAAAGGAATAATATCTTTGAAAGAACAAATATATTGCTTAGTTAAATGCAGTTGCTAACTCTTCCATATAAATTGTATATTTATCACAATTTATCTTCACAATGATTACTGGTATCATTGTGTGGTACTGTGATATTGACTTCTTGTATTAATAAAATTAATATTGTATTAACTTACAAAAGACTGACTTGAGGTTGGAGGGTTACATACTTTTCTAAAATTTTCAGCTTAAGTAAATTACAGAGGTAGAATTCCAGCAGATTGATTTCATTACACTGACTATGAAAGTTTTCATTCTGTCATATTGTATCTGACATCTTGTCCAATATTATGAGTGGTAGAGTTTGAAACTGACTGATTGGTATGATTTGAGGGTTTACTAATAGCTCTCCCTCTTCCTATAATAGTATCTGTATTGCCCATTAGACATAAAAATTCTGGAGCCCATAAGGCGTTGGGCGGTCCTTAGGTAGCCTCTGAATGCACTATTTAACTTAACATATTTACATTTTGAATCATTGTGAACTGACAATTTGGTAAACATTCACAATCTCATGGATTAAGACCCTTCTAGAATATAAACCAGCATGCTAATCCAGTAGGTATCGTTTAGTTTAGTAAATACTAAACACATATTTGGTGTGTACATGGTCCTCTCTTCAATAAGGTATTTGTAGTAGAAGTCATAGACATGTAAATTTAATGTAAATACAAAGTTGTCAGCTCTAGAAGGAAATCAGGCACAGGTGGGTGCTGTGGCAGCATAAGACAGGGTTTCTAGTCTAACAGAGTTGTTTGAGGAAAAACTTCTTTGAATGAGAAGACTTGTAATGTTGGTGATACACTTTACTATGGGATTTATGTTTTCCAAACTTCATCTCCCCATTTCCCTTCTTCCAAGTTGTTTATTTTGTCTTGATCTGGCCTGAATAGGAACATCCCATGACCAGAGAAGTCTAACTTTTCTAGAAACAAAAGTTACTTGCTTTAGTACCTCAAACAATGTCTCACTGATCTCAAATGTGAAAAAAATCTAACTGATATGGCTTCCTTATACAACTGCTTCAACTATAGAAGACTACATCAATTATTTAACTATTTGGAAATTCTTTTGGAAGAACTGCCTTGTACCTGACGCAGTAGAAGGTGATGAGTCACTTGCTTCACTGCCAGTGCCAGCAGGAAGGGCTCAGTGTTCTCCAAGGGAAGACATGGACTCAGACGCCTCAGGCATGGTGCTACAGCAAGGAGGATATATAGCAAGGTCAGGGTGTGCAGCTGAGTGAAACACCTCACACCTTAGTCAATGAAGGAAGAAACAGAGAAAAGAATTCAGCTACTGTGAAACACATAGGCCTATGGAATTTTTTTCATGATCTCTGCAACAACCCTATAAGATAGAAACCAATTGATAAGGAATAATGATCAGGAAAGAAGGATGTAAAATATAAAAATTTTAGTGATCTTTATAGGTCATACATTAAATATATGAAATAGATTATTATTCAAGAGAAAAATGTGTCATCATACAGTTGAAACTGCCCTGTATGTTTGGTTATTAGAAATAGAAAATACTAAATTAGCTAATTTAAAATATTATGTCTTGGTCAGTAAGTTAAATAAAGGCACAAATGAGTTGGGGATGAGGGGGCAACGATAAAAGTAGAATTAAAAAGAGATTGACCCAATGCTGTCCAAACGTGTAGGAAAAGAATTACAATAAATGTGATGAGGGTTTTGGGACAGAATTGTGCAAAACACTGGGGAAGACATAGGGTGATTAAAGGAAGATCAGAGAGATGATACAAATGAAGTCTTTTAAGGTGCATGGATTGTTTCTAAAGATAAGGTAATATGACATTTTAGACAGAGTGTATGTTATTTATATTGGTTAGGGCTTTCCAGAGAGACAGAACCAATAAATTCGCTCATGAGATAATGGAGACTGAGAAGTCTTACAAAAGGTTATCTGCAAGCTGGCGTTTTTGGGGTACTGGCAGTATGGCTCCATTCAAGTCCCAACACCTTAACCAGAAATGCTGATGTTGTAATTCTCAGTCCAAGGCCAAAGACCTGAAAACTCTGGAGACTTCTGTTGTAGGTCCTGGAGTTCCAGGCCAAAGATCCTGGAATTCTAGCACCTAAAATAAGAGGAGGAGAGTGTCCCAGCTTCGGAATGGGGAGAAACCAATTTGCCTTTCCTCTGTTTTTGTGCCATCTGGGTTCCCAACCAATAGGATGGTGGCCACCCACATTGAAGGAATCACTTCCTCACTTAGTCCTCTTAGACACATATGCCAAACGACTCAGGGAACACCCTAACAGACACTCCCCAAAATAATGCTTTCCCAATTCTCTATATATCCCTTAATTCAGTCAAGTTAACACCTGAAATTGATCATATTAGTAAGTTGGAATTGTTTCATAGATAGAAGAAGTACATTTCTTGTTTGTTATTGCCCTTTTTTAAAGCAAGGAAGAAAATTAAGCAATTTACATTTTACAAAGAAAGCTATAGAGGTATTACAAAGGACAGACTAGACTGGGAAGAGTTTGATACAAAGGGACCGGTTTCATTCATTCGTTCATTCATTCATTCATCTTCTCTCTTTCTCTCTCTCTCCAGATATGTATATTCTGGAAACTCTGCTTTATCTTCTTTAGCCCTCAAAGCAGCTCTATGAAGCAGATACCATTGCTCCTCCCTCTTAGACTCAGTGACACTGAAAATCAAACTGAGAGGATAAACACCAATCCTGTTCACAGGGTCTGTAAATGGCTTAGATAAATTCAAATCAGTGGATTTCTTGACCATTGCAATTTATGACTGTCCTGATTTACATGCTATTGTTTATTCTTTCAGCATTTGTGTGTTCTCTAAATTTAATGCATTAAGTGTGCATTATTTCTATAATATGAATTAAAACATTATCTTAGACTCTTAGATACACTGACGAGTGATACATATACATACACAATAGTGTTTTCACTGGCATAATTATTTTAATTGTTTTTAGGATAATCTGTGAGTTTAATCATTTCCAATTAAAATTAATAGCAAATTGTTTTAATTAGACAAACTTCATTTGAAAATTGATCATTTGAAAAAAATTAAAAAGGAAGATTAGGCAAAATAACTTGAGAAAAAATATAAAAAAAGAAAACATTCACCCTATAAGCTACTTAGACATATTGTAAACTACACTAATTTTAAAAGTCAAGTTATGTCTCTTGAAATTATTTAGATGTATAAAATATCATTGTAAATATGCAATATGTCCTCCTTTCTGGTTCTTAAGCCTTTACTTCTTCTTATCAAACTGTATTAGCATTTCCAGATAATGCAACTTATTAAAATAGACTTTCTTTTTTTTGAAAAGTAGTTTTAAGTTAACAGGAAATTGAGAGAAAGATACAGAGATATTCCATATATTCCTACTCCCAATTTCCATAACCTCTTCCATTAGCAACATCTCCCATCAGAGTCATATATTTGGTACATTTGCTGATGAAACTACCTTGTCACAACATTATCCTCTAAAGTCCACAGTTTACACTAGAGTTTACTCTTGATGCTGCACATTCTATGGGTTTGGACAAATGACATGTAACCACCATTACAGTATCACACAGAGAAGTTTCACTGCCATACGAATTTTTGATGCTCAGTCTATTCACTCCTTCTGCTATGGACTGAATGTTTATAACCCCTCTAAACTCATATGTTGAAGTTCCAGTGTGTGAATATTTGAAGGTGAGGCTTTTGGGAGCTAATTAGGTCATGACAGTGGTGCTTCATATTGGGATTAGCGACCTTATAAGAAGAGACCAGAGCTGATTCACACTCATTCTCCTCTCTTCCTCTCTCTCTCTTTCATTTCTCTCCCCCACCCCTTTCTGCCATGGAAAGACATAAAGAGAATATGACCATTTGCACATCAGGATGAGTATCTTCTTCACTAGACATCAGATCTACCTGAGCTCTGATCTTGGATTTACCCACTTCCAGAAATATGAGAAATAAATGTTTAAGCCTATGGAATTTTGTTATAGCAACCTAAACTAAGACAACTTATTGCCCTATGACCCCTGACAACCACTGATTCTTTTACTGTTTCCATAGATTTGCCTTTCTCACAATGCCATCTAACTAAAAATCATACTGTATGTATCCTTTTTGGATTGATTTTTTTTCACACAGTAATATGCATTTGACATTTCTCTCTGTCTTTTTATTTTTTATTTTGGCTTGAAAGATCATTTCTTTTCAGCCCTGAAGACTATTCCATCATTTGGATGTACCACCGTTTATTTATTCATTCACCTTTTGAAGGACATCTTGGTTGCTTCCAACTTTTGGCAACAAATAATGCTGCTGTAAATATTCCTGTGCAGATTTTTGCATAGACATATGTTTTCAACTCATTTGGATAAATATCAAGAAGTGCAATTACAAGATCACATGGTGAGAGTTCCTGTTGTGGCACATCCTCAAGAGAATTTGGTGTTATCGATTTTTTTTTTTTTTAGTCATTCTGATACCTATGAATGGTATCTTAATTTGCAATGTTTTAGTGACATATGATGTTTAGCATCTTTTCATATGCTTGTTTTCCATCTGTATATCTTATTTGGTGAGGTATCTGTTCAAATCTTTGGAAACTTTCTAAATTGATTGTTTACTTATTGTTGAGTTTTAATAGTTCTTTGTATATTTTGGATAACAGTCTTTTATCAGATATTTATTTTGTGAATATTTTCTACCAATCTTTGTCTTGTCTTCTCATTCTTTTGGTAGTGTCTTTCACAAAAGACAATCTTAATGTCAAAAAGTTCATCTTATCAATTCTTTCTTTTATGAATTATACCTTTGGTGGTGTGTCTAAAAACTCATTACTGTACCCAAGGTCAATTGGGTTTTTACTTTTGTTATCTTCTAAGGGTTTTACAGCTTGCATTTTACATTTAGACTTATGATCCCTTTTGAATTGATGTTTGTGAAGGGTGTACGGTCTGTGTCTAGATTCTTTTTTCTTTTCTTTTCTTTCTTTTTTTTTTTGTATATGAATTTTTGGTTGTTCTAGCACCATTTGTTGAAGTGACCTCTTTTTTCACTATATTGCCTTTGCTCTTTTCTCAAAGACTACTTTCTAGTCTGTTCTATTAATGTTTTTGTCTATTCTTTTACCAAGATCACACTGTCTTGATTACTGTATTCATAATAATTCTTAAAGTTGGGTGGTGTCAGTCCTCGAACTTTGTCTTCTCCTTCAATATTGTGCTGACTATTCTGGGTCTTTTGCTTCTCTATACAAACTTTGAATCAGTTTGTCACAATAAATTTCTGGGATTTTAATTGCAACTGTGTTGAATCTATAGATCAAATTGGGAAAAACAGATATTTTGACAATATTGAGTCTTCCTATCAAGGAACATGAAATATCTCTCCATCTATTTAGTTATTTTGTGATTCTTTCATCAGAATATTATAGTATTCTTCATATAAATCTTATACATACTTTGTTGGATTTATACCTGCTATGGTTTGAATGTTTCCTTTTTCTTACAATCATGTTGAAACTTAATCCCCAATGTAGTAGTATTGAAAGATGAAGTCTTTAAGAGGTGATTGAATCATGAGGCTCTGTTCTTATGAATAGATTAATCATTAATAGATTAATGGGTTAATAGATTAATAGGTTGATATGGGAAAGGGACTGATGGCTTTATAAGAAGAGGAAGAAAGACTTGAGCTAGTACACTCAGGCCCCTCACCATGTGATGCCCACCCCAGAACTCTACAGATAGTCCCTACTAGCAAGAAGGCTTCCACTAGATGTGCCCTCTTTACACTGGTCTTTCTAGTCTCTAGAACTGTAAAAATTAAATTTCGTTTCTTGTAAATTTTTCAGTTTCAGGTATTCTGTTATAAGCAAAGAAAATTCAAAAATACAATACCTCAACATTTTATTTTGGGGTGCATTAATATAAATAATACCATGTTTTGATTTCAAATTCTACTTGTTAATTACTGGCATACAGGAAAGCAATTGACTTTTGTATATTAACTTTGTATTCTGCAACCTTTCTATAATTGCCTATTAGTTTAAGGATTTTTTTGTGGGCTCTTTTGGACTTTTTTTTTTTTGAGTTGGAGTCTCACTCTGTCACCCAGACTGGAGTGCAGTTGCCTCTCCCGGCCACCGCAGCCTCGACCTGCTGGGCTCCGGCGATCCTTCCACCTCAGCCTTCCAAGTAGCTGGAACTACAGGCGCGCACTACCACGCCTGGTTAGCTTTTGATTTATTGTAGAGATGAGGTCTTGCCAAGTTGCCCAGGCAGGTCTTGAACCCGCTGGCTCAGGCAATCCACTCACCTCAGCCTCCCAAGGCGCGGGATTACAGGCTGAGCCACCGAGCCCGGCTTCTTTTGGACTTTTTACATAGATGATCATGCAATCTGTAAACAAAGAAAGTTTTACTTCTTCCTTGCATCCTTATGGTGACTTTGTTTTGTGATCAAGTAGGGGGAAAATGGGTGTTAAGGACTGTATTTAACATCCAAATCTGTCTCTTAATTTGGGCAAATTATTTTTACTCTAGGGCATCCATTCTTTATTTGTGAAATGAAAAGATTGGACCACATAGATCCTAAGTCACTGTCAGCTCAAACATGCTATATTCTATCTGTGATTATACTCTCCTGAATTTCAGTTGTATTTCTTAAAAGTGGCTTATCCTTTGACAGAGACCTGGGAACTCCTCCTCTATTTCTGGAGTGAGCCCCTACAGCCTTTGTGTTCTTTTAGGCTGTCTTGACAAGCACTTCTCTTCAGAAAGGACTGACATACACTGAGCCTCCAGCTGCTATCAAAGTGATAACTTGCTCTAAAGCTGTGATTTTCAAGTTTGTGGATTATGAAGCACCTAGTTTGAGCATATAAAAAGTGGAAGGAGAAGCATTCATATGGAAATGTTTCAAACTATATTCAATTTGTCACAATTTCTAGTACAGAATTGTACATGAAAAATTTACAAGAAAGGGGCAAGGGAGTGTGGTGACCAAGCTCTGGCTTACCTTGCTATTTGAAACTGAGCAATCTACTTAACCTCTATTTACCTATACATAAAATGGAAACATGTAATAGTGGGTTATCTCATCATTTTTGAAGTAGTGAAATGATATAGTAGATAAAACATGGCTGCCCTATGGGCAGACTTTCAATGTGAGATATGATGGGTCTTTAAAATTTACTTAGTTCCAGTCTAGCATTTGAGACAATTTCCCAGATATGAACTTCAGAAGGGAAAAGATTATGTCTGTGCCACTATGTTCATTTTCCTATGTTCCTAACCATGACCTGTACATGTATTCCTGGCAATCTAATTAATCAAGAGTTTTAGACATACATACATGTAATGTGCACACACACAGACACAAACACATAATACACATGCATACATTTAGTATTAGGATAATCAAAGTTCCCTATGATGCCCTTTTGAGAGTGACACACATGGTTGGATAGATTTATTGATCTGCTAGTATGTATCAGGCTATTCTAAACTCTGTAGATATAGTAGTAATGAAATATCATAGCCAATGCTGTCAGAGAGCTTATATTTCAGCTGGGGGAGACAGAGAATAAGTAAATAAATATAAAAGTAAGGCAAAAAAAGTCCATAAAAATGCATAAGACAGAGTCAAAAGGTAGAAAATGAAGGAATGATATTTTAGACAGCATGGTCAATGAAGCCTTTCTGATGAAGTGACATTTGAACAGAGACCTGAATGAAGGGAAGAGTGATCTATATGGACACGGATAGCTATGGGGAAAGCATAGAAAAATGGACCAGAAAGTGAAAATGCATACATACTTAAGAAACTACAGAAATCTCTATAGTGTTTTGCTATAGCAGAAAAAGTGAGTCTGTACAGAGGGAAATGAAGTCAAAGAATAGTGAGGGGTCAGATCTTAGAGGCCACATTAACTGTCATAAGAGGTTCAGATGTTATGCTGAATGAAATGTGAGTAATCAAAGGACATAAAGTATTTGTTATTGTGCAACAAAATAATATATCTTCTGAATGAGAAAGAAAGAGTATGCTATTTTCACTCGTCTGATGCTTAATCTACAATATTCTTCTAAGAATCATCAAATGCCAAAGAAATCACCTCTCTGAGGCATCCTATTCAAATCTTGTATGCTATTTTGTATGTATTTTGTATGATATTTTATATATATATACTGAAAAGAGAATCTGTTTCCCTGCAATTTTTTGCCATTATGTTCTCATCTATTTAGAGGACAAGTTTTCCTCCAAATGAAAACCATGTGTGTATTTTGCACCTGTTTTATTTCTTAAATGTTCCATTCTGCCTAGATTTGACATAGAATAGAATCTTCTTGGTCATTCTTCTCCACCCTTAACTCTCTGTAAATTTGATGACCAGAACTAAGTACAATATTTATTTTTGTTCTTCATTAATTGCTATTATTCATATCAGTTCAAGAAAGTTGATTATACTACTTTCCAAGTAATTTGATATGTTCTCTTTGAGTAAACTGAATTGACTTCAACCTGATAGCCATGGGAAACTGGGCATGTTGGCACTGGACACCTCTGTACTACCTCAACTGTGCCATGAGTTAGAGTCCAGAAGAACATGTGGTGATTCCTGAAAAAGTCTCACAATGCCCCAGTATAAGCAATTATTTTTATTATTTTTTATCTCTATTTGTTTTTTACTTTTCACTTTTATTTTTTGTCTTATCTTCTTCACTTTCTTTTCTCCATTTTTTCCCCCATTATTTTTATGTTGGACTGCTAGTCATATTTAATAACACCACAATATTTCTTAGTCAAATTATTACCATTTCAAGTATACAGGAAAAAAATGGCAGTCAATTGGAGTACACAATTTCTATGGTTCTGAGAAGGAATCATAAAATCTGAAATTCCATTCTTAGTGATGCTCCTTTTGGCCTAAATATTTGAGGTACCACAATGTTCATATTGTCAGACTGAAAAGAATCAGAGATTTTAACTAATATCAAACTTTGCTGATTCAAAGGACATAGGTAATCAAGAGATACAGACAAAGCAAAGATATGTCTGTGCCCCTTGCAACAGCTCTTTAATCAACTCCTATGTTCTAATGCAACTTATTTTGGGGACTGGAGTGATGCATGTGGAACATCATTTACACAAAGATAGCTGTTTCAGTCATGCAAGCTTTCCCCTTTAGTCTCAGAACATTACAGTGTTGATGTTCTCTGGAGTGCCTTGCTTGACAAATCCATAAATTCAAGTTTATTTACCATAAAAAATATCGTAGTAGATTAGGTATATTATGCTAAAAACATCCCTTAGATAAGAATACCTCTTAAGTGGATACTATCATGAAGTCAAATTAGCATGTTTACAAGAAGATCTGACCAAGTTATTTACTTCTCTTTGTTTCTTGTTTGTTCTTTCTCAGTAATCCCCAGGATAGAAAAAGTGGATTTTTAGAACAACTGATAACACTTTATTTCCTCCCCAAAATTAGGTCACTATTGCTGGCTTTGAAAATGAAAGAATGAGTCGGGCTCGGTGGCTCATCCTGTAATCCCGCGCCTTTGGGAGGCTGAGGTGAGTGGATTGCCTGAGCCCGCAGGTTCGAGACCCTCCTGGACAACTTGGTGAGACCTCATCTCTACAACAAATCAAAAAAATCAGCCGGGCGTGGTAGCGCGCGCCTGTAATTCCGGCTACTCGGAAGGCTGAGGTGGAAGGTTCGCCGGAGCCCAGCCCGTCGAGGCTACGGTGGCCGGGAGCCCCCACTGCACTCCAGTCTGGGCAACAGTGAGACTCCAACTCAAAAAAAAAAAAAAAAAAGAAAATGAAAGAATGCCCTAAATCAAGAATGTGGGCAACCACTAGAAGCAGGAAAGGGAAAACAAATGTCTTCTCCCTTAGAGCCTCCAGAAAAGAATTTATCCCTGTTGTACCTTGATTTGAGCCCAGTGAGACCCATTCATACTAATAAGGTTTAGATACGTGAGATAATAAGTTTGTGTTGTTTTACATCACTAACTTTGTGGTAATTTCTAAGGGCAACAGTAGAAAATTAATTCCGACCTGTTCTACTGGAGTTGATTCAGAGGTCAACCATGAGGAATGAACCCAAGTCATATAAATAAAAGTAGAAAAAAAAAACGAAAGGAAAACATATTTGGAGTATGTATAGGAACAATATTTCAAAAGCTTTCATTTAGAAGAGAAATTTGCTACATATTTTCCCCCCTTTGGTCTCAAGATGTAGAATTAAGATCAATTAATGAAGGAAAGTAAAGTACAATAAATTTGATGTCAAAATAAGCAAAAAACCAATAGTATCTTCAAAGACATTGTAAGTTTCCTCAGAAGATAATGAATTATCCATTAATGGAGGAATTCAAACATAGTCTCATCATCCACTTGGTCAGAATTGAAGGACCAGATGTGAAATTAGGCAAGGTGTTCTGTTTCCATGAAATTCAGGCAGAAAGAGGATCTCTTGAATATGAGTTTCAACAGTTAAAGTGAAAAGTTAAATCTGAAAGTCTTTTCCAGATCCACCAAATTTAAATCAGAATGGGCAGTTTTTAAAACTTGGCCTATAATTTAAAACTTCACAACCAAATTATCAAAGTTAGTTTTTAAACAAAGTTATTAGCCTACAAAAAATAATATGTTCATAGAGAAATTGATAATATAGCCCACTTGAAAGCTGTGTTTATTTGTTTATTTTTTAGGCAGTCTTACTTTCTTGCCCAGGCTGGAGTGCAGTGGTATGATCATACCTCGCTGCAGCCTTGACCTGGGCTCAGGCGATTCTTCTGCCTCCACCTCCTGAGTAGCTGCGACTACAAGCATACACCATCAAGCCCAGTTAATTTTTTGACTTTTGGTAGAGATGAGGTCTTGCTATGCTGCCTAGGGTGGTTTCAAACTCCTGGACTCAAGCAATCCTTTAGCCTCAGCCTCCCAAAGCACTAGGATTATAGGCATGAGCCACCGTACCTGGCCAAAAGTTTTGTTTATATCTAAAACTAAAAACAAAGTTGGAACTGCTTTCCACAGATCCAATTTAATACGTTCATTCCTATTTGTGGTATTAGAATTTACACTCTCAATGTCTTTCTTTTTATTTACTTGAAAGTAATTTATAAGTAACAAATCATAGTAATATTTAATACAGCATTTCATTTTCACTTTTAACAAATGTTATATTTCTAGAATATTTAATCAGACATTTTATATATATATATATATTTTTTGTTGTTGTTGTTGAGTTGGAGTCTCACTTTGTCACCCAAGCAAGAGTGCAGTGGCACACTGATGGCCACCCCAGCGTCTACCTGCTAGGCTCCTGCGATCTTTCTGCCTCAGCCTTCCATGTAGCTGAAACTACAGGCATGCACTACCATACCTGGTTAATTTTTTATTTATTTTATTAATTTTTTTTTTATAAAGATGAGATCTTGCCAAGTTGCCTGGGCTGGTGTTGACCTGCGGGCTCAGGCAACCCACTCACCTTGGCCTCCCTAAGTGCTGGGATTACAGGATGAGCCGACAATTAATATTAATGATGAAAAACAACTTTCTGTAGCTCAATTTGGTAACAAGTATTTGTAGAACAACTGGGATAGTATCTGTCTGACAGTGTTTAACTAGGAAGTGAGAAAGATAAGCCATGAGTCATAACCTAAAAAGTTTAATCTACTCAAGGACATAAGCAACATCCATAAAACATCTTAAATAAAGCTTCTTTATGAATATTTTTAAATGGTCGGTGTAAGTCTAAAACAAATTAAATGTAGAGATATCACTGATGACCTCAATGGGTATAGTAACACACAAGATGGGTCTTCATGGTACCGCCTTTAGTTCCTCTTTATTATAGTCATAACTACAAATTTACCATTCGTTAGTAGCTGGAATATTTCCTTTTGGCACTTTATTCTGCTATATTACCTGAGGTGAAACTCTGGAAATAGACTTTTTCACACTTTATTTGAGATAGTGGTTTAGGATCAGTTCCCTTTAAGCAAGTCAATTCTACATGTTGTTGTCTTCATTTAAAATTTTTTTTAATGTACTCAGGACCTATGTTAGTTGTTTTGGGCAATGGATGAGTTTGTAGATTATTGAAGGAAGAATTGGTGGCAGGAAGACCTTTCGATCCCACTGTGGTTCAAGTATGCTTTGCTTCTGTCTTAATCTGTACTCCATTTACTCCAATTTAACATATATCTAAATTTCTGGGGATTGTACTCATACATTTATTACAGCACTATTCATAATAGCAAAGATAAAGAAAATATGGTATATATACATCATGAAATACTATGCAGTCATAAAAAAGAATAAAATCATGTTTTTGCAGCAACATGGATGGAACTGGAGGTCATTATTCTAATTTAACTCAGAAACAGAAAATCAAATACCATATGCTCTCACTTATAAGTGGAAGCTAAACAATGGATACATACACATAGGCATAAAGATATAAATAATAGATACAGGGACTCCAAAATCAGGAAGAATAGGAAGGGGAGAAGGTTTAAAGATTTACCCATTTGGTACAATCTTCACTATTTGGGTGATAGGTACACTAGAAGCCAATTCTTACCATTATGGAGTATATCCATGTAACAAACATGCACATTTATGCCCTGAATATAAAATAAAATGAAATTTTAAAAAAGCAATCAATCAGTTCAATCAGTCCTTGAAAATAAACATAGAAAAGATGAAAAAGGGGTGGCTAAATGAGGCACCATATAAACAAAGATTGGGTACATTAACTGGAGACTCATATTTAGAGAAGTAGATACTAGTCATTTTATTGCATATATCACAGGAAAGGTGGTCAGAAAATCAGGAAGAAAAATGGAATTTTTTTGTTTTTAAGAAAGTGACTTTTTAAATTTGGAAACTCTTTCAACCTTGAGTTGACAACCTATTTGCAAAAGTGCAATTATTCTTTCCTTTTTCATTTTTAGTTTCATAATTATAATAAAGAAGAAAATGAAAAACAAGGAAAAATTCACTTAGCAACTTTGAATTCTCAAAAGCTTATATATTTTTACCTTTTAGCACATGGATACTGAAATTAAAATTAATTTGACCTGATGAGAACCTTAATGTTAAACAAATGCCATGGCTACTCACTGCAAAATGAGACTCCTGTCACTTTTGATTCTGAGTTCCTATAGTTGGGCTATTCTCTCAACCACTGTCTTCCATAAATATTCAATACAGTGTAGAGACTTTTTGGCCAATAAGCATCCCAACGGTTTTGAACACTCATGATAGTACAAATCCTTGATTATGAGAAGAACTTAGTCTAAGAGTATTTAAGCTACTTGCTAGTTTTGTCGAGAGTGGAGACTTGAATTTAACATATATGTTTACTATTCTATGCTACCTTATTCTTTAAAAAATTATTATTTCACATTGATAGAAATTATCTGTAAGCATCTTACATGTGGAATGCTTACTGTGCATTGAACGTGTGTGTCATGTCATGGCATGGGAAGAACAAAGAAGATCTGACTTAGAAGGGGTCAGGATCAGAAATCTCTCAGACGTCATAGGTCACACAGGTAGTTAGCAATTGTGAGAGTCAGACAGCTACAGCAGGCTACTCAGGTGAGATAGTCAGTCTGGAGGGACAGATGAGGTTAGGGGTTTGATGAAGAATAAACAAGGAAGAAATTGGTTTATGTAAGGGAGGAATTTGAAGTTTAAAAAAAAAGCCAGCATGTTGCAATCGTCTAATCAAGTGTGCTGATGGAAAGCCCAAGGAGTCAGGTCACCAAGGAGGCCCTAATCCTCAAGGAGAAGCTATTTACTCACCTTTGAAATGTATTCTCCTCTTTGTGTAAAAAGACTTAAAAGTCCTATCTGCAGCCAGAAAGGAAAGCTGGACTTGGTAAGCATATACATTCCTCTATAACACAAAGGCAAATTTCAGGCCCTTTTGTGAATTTCTTGCACCAAAGGATGAACACAAGGAGATGCTTAGATGGAACCAACCAAAAGCCAATCAGCATGGTGCAATAGTCACATTGCCTTCAGGATATCTAAGATGAGCATATATTTTCTTCTTACTCATTCATATATCTTATTCATTCATCAGCTATTTATTGATTTTGCTTAGTATATTCCAGGCACTGTTCCAAGTGCTGAGGAGATAGCAGTAAACAAAATACACAAATTTCTCCTCCCACTGCAGCTTATATTCTAGGGGCTGGGTGGGGAGACATATAATAAACAAACAGTTAAGTATACAATATTTTAGATGGTAATAAGCATTGCTGCAGAATATGAAACATGCAAATGTTTAGGGGAAAAGGCTACTCAGGTGAGATATTCAGTCTGGAAGGGTGGATAAAGAGATACAAAGATCCATCAATCCAGAGATTTGAAGGTCAAGAGAGATGAGCTTGGATGACTTTTAAAACATGTCAATAAATCCCATAATACTCCTTTCTTAAAGAGGTGGACCTCACTCTTCCTTCCTTGATCATAGATTGGACTCAGTGATTCATAAAACACAGAATGTCATGAACAGCTTTATTAAGTACCCTATGTGAGGAGGTCCTGACAAGTCTACTGACAAGTCTACTGAGCTTCAGGCAAGTCTACTGAGGCTACAATCCTGGATGATATCTCAACAGCAGCTTTACAAGAGAACCTGAGGCAGAACCATTCTTCCTAGATTCTATGCCACTTCCAGATTCTTGACCCTCAGAAACTGTGGGAGATAGTAAATATCAATCACTTTAAGATGCTAAAGTTGTGGACAATAGATTACTAATCTGTGAGTCATGGGAATATCTGGAATAAGAGTAATATAGGAATAAAGTTTCCAAGATCAAACATCTAACAGAGAGACTCTGGGTGTTTGAGGAACTTGAGTAAGCTTTTACAGTCAAAACAGAGTCAACTGAAAGGAATGTGCAGAGGAAAATGGTATCTAGAGGGTGGCAACGGATAAGAACAGTTAGTCTTAGGAGTCATTGTGAGTTAAGTTGTGAAAGAAAGTAAACTGGAAAGACAGGAGGTAGTGGTCGGAGAATGAATGATTGAAACTAAAATTATGGAAAGTTATAATGATACGCATGAGAGAGGGCTAGAGACCACTGGTGAAGAGGTATAAAGATTGAGAATAAAAATCAAGTTTTAGGCTCTTCCTATGACGACTTCCATTTGTTTTCCCCTACATATTTGCTTACATCAGGGGTCTCCAGCCCCCAGACCATAGACAGGGATTTGTCCATGGTCTGTTAGGAACTGGGTTGCACAGAAGGAGGTGAGGGACAGGCAAGCAAGCAAAGTTTCATCTGTGTTTAAAGTCACTTCCCATAGCTCACATTACCACCTGAGCTTTGCCTCCTGTCAGATCATTAAACTGTCATAAGACTAGGAACCCTAGTGTGGACTGTGCTCTCGTGGTAACTAGGCTGCACCCTCCTTATGAGAATCTAATGCTTAGTGATTTGAGGTGGAGCTGAAGCAGTGATGCTAGCACTGAGGAGCGACTGCAAATGCAGATTTGAGAACCCGACCTATTACATGTGTGATACATTAGCCAAAGGGAGAACTAGGCAAAATGTTTAATGGGTCATCTCAGTTCCAACACTGTCACTATTCATGAAACAACAAAACATGCATTATTTTCTTGCAAAACAGACATGGATTTCAAAAATGATTGAATCTAATAAACTTTCTAACTCCTACAGAATTGCACAATAGCAACTTTTCAATTATTAATAATACCTTCAGCTCTCTATTACTCTCATCTCTTTTATTCAGTGTAAATTGATTTTATTATCATTCCTCTGTCCCAAACAGATTTATCTAATTTAAACTCTCAGAATTTGGTAATGTTTCAGTCAAGTGTCTTTATATATATTTCTCATTTAAAATGTGGCTGGGTAATTTTGTTAGTCAATTGGAATTCATTTCTTTAAGTGATATTTGAGGGAAAACACTGAGTTTCTCAGTCTACATCTATAGGAGGGTGCTTCTCTACTTCCTTTTCCTTCTTGATTAAATAGAGAACAAACTGAATTTGTAGGGCTATAATTATATTACATTTGACTCTGAATAAATATAGTCATAAGAAACCATGGTCACAAGCTAAAAAACCTAACTTCAGAAAAAATATGTGTACATAAGGCTATAATAAACACATTTTGCTCTGTCATTTCAGCCTTTCCAATGAAGCCTGTTTTCTATTTTCTAAAGTCATTCTTGTCTATTGATTAATTAACAATGACCTTGCAGCCAAATAGTAAACAGCAAATGTGGTTTTGCTGTTCTATAGCATCAATATTATTTTTTAGAAATATCACAAGCATAGTAATCTCAGACTCTGAAAACCCTTTAAATCTATGTAATTATGTTAAGCTGCTATAACTTTTCAGACATTTGGAACTTATTTAGTAATCATTGTATTTTCAATCTTTTGAAGTTTTAGAAACCTTGATTTAGGATTATTTTTTCATGAACAATTATTTCCTTCTCTTCCTCTCCTTTCTTCTCTGGTGCTTAGTAAAGCATATAATGTAGAGCCATTTAAATCTTTAAGTTTTAGAGACTCTATGATTCACAACTGTGGGTTTGAAATTTTTATATAAGTAGGACCAATGAATAGAATGCAAGGTTTTTTGGGGGGGGTTGTTGTTATTGTTGTTGTTGTTTTTGTAAATAGCTGTTTTCAGCAGAGATCTGAGATCAACATTAGTTAACTGAATGTACACAATATTTAAATACCTGTGAATATATAATTAGGCAGAAAATACACTTTATTCAAAAGTATGTGTATGTGGGTATATAGTGTATGTCTTACAACAAAAAAATTGGGAAAAATCTCTATTTTCTTAAGGCTGTAACTTGCCACATAACGAATATTAGTAATGGAACTGGCAGAAGTTCAAAGTTCTAATTCTACTCAAAAGAATTAGATATAAATAAGTCAATGTGTACTATGTACCAAATTAAGCAAATAGCAAAGAGTAATTTTCTCTGAAATAAAGGACTGTTAACAACCAGAATATGCCATCAGCATTAAGGCTCCAGAAACACTATTTAAAGTAATTTACAGGTTGGCCAGTGATTACATTTGTTTCTTCCTCGTTTGTACTCAAGAGAATTATTTTTAATTAAAATATTACACAGGGTCCAATTTAGCTTGACACATAGTAGATGAAAATAAGAGTTTACTCAGTTGCTTGTTTTGGTTGGATTTTTTTTTTTTTTTTTGCCGGTTCTTTCTAAATTTTGCATAAAATCTCAACTACAGCAAATTTACTGTGTTAATAGTTTGAAGGAGATAAATGAGAAGGTGTTTTTGTTTTTGTTTTGTTTTGTCTACCTGAGTTTTTAGAACCTTGAGGAATTTTATTATAGTCACATATATTGACAGAAAAGGAGCAAATCCTGCTACTTGTTCCTAAAACCAGCTCAAGTGTTTTTGTTTTGTTTTGTTTTGTTTTTTTTAATCTGGAAAATGAAGCCAGATGCTTCCCTTGTTGTTGTGAAATGACTAATTTATTCGTCAAATACTTTCTGACCACTTTGTATATGTCAGCCAATCTTCTAGGCATGGGATGTAATTTAAAAAATAAAATGGACAAAAATGCCTACCCTCCTGTGGCTTACCTTCTAGTTGAATAAAACATACAGTGGAGATTGTTAATTGCACAGAATGCTAAAAGGTCATATGCGCTGTGGAGAAATTAAAAAGAAAAGGTAAAAACGTATAGAGGGAGGAATGCAATCTTTTTTTATTTTTAATTTATTTTTAATTTTTTTTATTTTAATGTAAAGATGTGGGATACAATTCAGGGTTAGGTATACAAACTTGATCATGCAGATACCCCTGTTAATGAGGTATGCCCCTCCTTGCCCTAGCAGTTTCCCTCAACTGCCAATCCCACCCCCACCCACCAACAGTTTCCCATTACTGCTAATCGCTTTCTTATAGCATTATAATTGTTCAAGGTCCCCTTATGAGTGAGAATATATGGAACTCTGTTATTTTTATTTATTTGTTTTTTTTGAGTTGGAGTCTCACTCAGTTGCCCAGACTGGAGTGCAGTGGCCGCTCCCGGGCACCGCAGCCTCGACCTGCTGGCCTCGGCAATCCTTCTGCCTCAGCCTTCCAAGTAGCTGGAACTACAGGCGCACGCTACCACACCCGGCTAATTTTTTTGATTTATTGTAGAGATGAGGTCTCGCCAAGTTGCCTAGGCGGGTCTCGAACCCGCGGGCTCAGGCAATTCACTCACCTTGGCCTCCCAAAGCGCGTGATTACAGGCTGAGCCACCGAGCCCAGCCAGAACTCTGTTCTTTGTTTCTGTGATAAATCACTGAGTATGATCGACTCCAAATCCATCCAGGTTGCTGCAAAGTCCATATATTTGTTGTTCTTTATGGCTGCATAATATTCCATTGTGTATATATACCACTTTTTTTTTTTTTAATCCAGTCCAGCTTTGACGGGCAACATGGTTGCTTCCATGTTTTTGCTACTGTGAATAGAGTTGCAATAAACATTCGTATGCAGGTATCTTCTTTGTAGAACAATTTGAGTTCCTCCGGATATATTCCCATTAGGAGAATTTCTGGGTCATATGGAAGGTCAATTTCTAGTTCTTTCAGAAATCCCCAGACTGTTTTCCAGAGAGGCTGTACAAGTTTGCAGTCCCACCAGCAGTGTAGAAACGTTCCTTTTTCTCCACATCCTCGCCAGCATCTGTTGTTGTTTGTTTTATTAATGATGGCCATTCTTACAGGGGTTAGGTGGTATCTCAATGTGGTTTTGATTTGCATTTCTCTGATGATGAGTGAGACTGAACACTCAGACCTGGAAACGGCAATACAGAAATTCATATGAAAACATAAACGACCACAAATAGCCAAAAAAATCCTTAGCAACAGAAACAAATCAGGAGGTATCACACTTCCAGACTTCAAACTCTACTATAAAGCTACAGTAATCAAAACAGCCTGGTATTGGTATAAAAACAGGCACATGGACCAATGGACCAGGATAGAGATTCCAGAAGCAAAGCCTCAATGCTTCAACCAACTCATCATTGACAAATTCTCCTACAACAACTATGGGGGAGAGGAAAACCTATTCAGTAAATGGTGCTGGGAAAACTGGCTGACTACATGCATAAGGTTGAAACAGGACCCCTACCTATCACCATACACAAAAATTAACTCTAAATGGATCAAAGATGTAAGTGTAAAACCTCAGATAAGAAACTTAGAAAACACAGGCGACATTCTTATGGAAATTGGAACTGACAACCAATTCCTACTCAGAACTGTAAAGGCCAAGACCTTAAGAAATAAGATAGACAAGTGGGACCTCATCAAATTAACAAACTTCTCTGCAAAGTAAAAGAAACCATCAAGAGAGCAGGGAGACAGCCCACAGATTGGGAAAAAATATTTGCCAACTGTGTATCTGACAAAGGCCTAACATCTAGGATCTACAACAAACTCAAACACACCGAAGGGGGGGGCAGCCCCTTTAAAAAGTGGGCAAAAGACATGAATAGACACATCTCAAAAGAAGATATACAGGCGGAGAAATGCAATCTTATATTGAGTTGTTAACTTGATGAAGATATATAATTGCATTATCTCCTGGCTCTTATTGTTGCCATTTAGCAACTTTCTTTCTGTCTAACTGTTGTTAGAACTGATCAAAATTTGTTTACAACTGCTGCCTGGGTTATGAATTATACTCCACAATAACATATGGGGCTATAAGAAGCCACAGTGATTTTCAAAAACAAGTTTTCCATGTGGCCAGAAATTTACTACACAGTTTCCATGATCGGGACTTTTTTGACTCCCAAGGATTCTAGAAGAACACAAGATCTTATTTTGGGCTGCTCTGGCCTTTGTTCCACATTGGTCACTATGAATACACACAAACTCTAACCCAACCATTGCTTAAAGATACACCACATAATAGCTATTGTGTGAGTTCTTTGGCCCATGTGCTCTACGAACCTTTCAACTCTGAAAGTCCTTCTGGTGCTGTGAGAATGAGCAATACAAATCTTTCTACTCTTGGGATCTGCCCTAAACCCTGTGCATTTCTTCATGGTTGACTTTTGTTTAGTTTCTAATTTTCTGCAACTTCCCATTAATCCCTTACCTTTCAGTGGTTTTTATCCCATGTAAACTCAAAAAAGAAAAGAAAAGAAAAGAAAACACACACACACACACACACAAACTCTCAAGATTGGCTTCTCCTTCCTAGAAGTAATGGCATAGAAGGAGATGTTGACAACTTATCAGTTGTATACCTTTTCCCCACCTTCAACTCATGATGAAAGGACACAGGTATTTCCGGATAAACTGACTTTGTGTAGACTGATCTAAATTAAGTACCCTAGCAGTCCTGCAGCCAGGCATTGTGATTATTCTATGTCCCTTCCAATCATCCCAGAAATTCTAAGAGGCAGACAGAACAGGGAAGTTTTACCTCATTTTATAGATGTGACGATGAGGCTAGCAGACAGAGATTTAAGTGAGAGGAGCCAGAAACTAAACACAAGTCTTCTAGATTCATAGTATAAGCTCTTAAGTATTACAGAAGGAGAAATACCTGGTCATGCAAGGAGAAATACTTGGTCAGAACAAACTTTTTAGACAATTTTTCATTTGCATTTGTTTGGTTTCTATTTCCCCTCTAGACTTTTTAATTATTCTTAAATCATCACAGCAGCACCTACAGATAACACTAAACTCTTGACAGTGTACAATAGTAATGCCTTCCATACTCCACAGAACTTTCCCACATACTCTAGCACTCCTTCTCCCATGATCCTTATTTTCCCACGATTTGTTTCTTTGTGTGGAAAAACTAATTTTGTTTCCCCAAAGAGGAGATCAATTAATTATATTCCTGACACCAGTGTTTCCTAAACTTTGCTCTATAGACATCATATTTTCTTTAAGAAAAATAGGCTCTTTGATATGATATGGTTGAAAAATAATTGGTTAAAAAAGACTAAACAGGTGTTCTTAGTGTAGGACTTCTCAGAGAATCCCCTATGTTAATATGCATCAGTTTATCCAAGGAGAAAATACTACCTGCAGAATTTCTCCAATTTTTCATCTATAGAACACTTTTTTGGGGGATGGGGGGAAGAATACCAATTAACATTGTGCAAGTCACTAATGTCCAAATAATACAAAATAATATAGTTTGGAAAATGCCATTCTTTACCCATCAGTTAGACTTCTCTTATTTCCTACCCAAGAGTCCTGACCATGCTGGGCAGCAGTGTTTTTGCTTTGCTTTTGTTTTTGTTTTGTTTAAGCTGTGGAGTACATGTGACAATTTGCTATATAAGTCAATTGCATGCAGGTAAAGTTTGGAGTTCTAGCAAGCCCTCTCTTCTCCTGGTAGTGGACAAGGTACCCAGTGGGTGGTTGTGTGCTAGGCAGCAATTTTTATGCACATTGTTATAATTTGGTTCTTTAAAGACTATATGAAGAAACAAGTTTAAGTACATTAAAATGGGTTTCTGAATCTAGTAGATTCAGAAGACAGAATCTAAAATAATCTGGTATAACAAATTATGTATTCTGAAAAATCTGCCTCCTTAAAGAAACAAAACTTGTGGATAAATTATGCTTAAAACACATTATTGAGTAGGCATGAAATAAGTAATCTATAGAACTCTACAAGATAAGTCAGTGCCAATGTGGGTTTTTAATATGAATGTTACTATCAAAACCCTAGAGATCTTTTTTTTTAAGATGTGGGATAAAATTCAGGATTAGGTATACAAGTAGTCATTGTATAGGTAAGGTTGAGGCCTCTCATTGGTCCCTACTTCACTTGGTTTGAGATCAGGTACCCTTATTGATATTATGTGCCTCCTCTCCTCTGACACTTTCTGGCGACTGCCAGTCCCTTTCTTATAGTATGATAAATGTTCAGGGTCTGCTTATGAGTGAGAACATGTGGTATTCAGTTCTTTATTTCTGTGATAGATCACCAAGTATTATAGACTCTAGATTCAACCAAATTGTTGCGACATCCATAATTTTGTCCTTCTTTATGGCTGCATAATATTCCATTGTGTATATGTACCACATTTTTTTCTATCCCATCCAGTTTTGATGAGCAGCATGGTTGGTTCTAAGTTTTTGTTATTGTGAATAGTGCTGCAATAAACATGCATGCACAGGTATCTTTTTTGTAGAGTGATTTGAGTTCTTCCAGGTATATTCCCAGAAGGGGGATTGTTGAGTCATATGAAAGGTCAATTTCTAGTTCTTTTAGTAATCAACACACTGTTTTCCATAGAGACTGAACCAGTTTGAATTTCCACCAATAGTGTAGAAGCATTCCCTTTTCTCTGCATCCACGCCAGAACCTGCAAAACCCTGGAGATCTTAAAGCTTCTCTTGATGACTTCATTGGTCTCAATGAAAGTAGGGAATTCAATAGAAAACCCATGAATAAAGCTGGAAAAGCAAGGAGTTCTATCATCAATTTAAACATAAATGAAAAATAAACCCATCATGCAAAAGGCAACGGCAAGATAAATTGCCTATTTGGACTGATGCTGGATAGAGAAAGAGAAAATGTATGTCCTGAGAATTCATATTTATATGCTGGGCTGCCTGCAAAATTTTGGTCTAAATTTATGTTACCATTGTGGTCTGAAAAACTTAAAATGCAGAATTTAGTTTAAAGTGGTCTCAGGTTGGTAGTAACTATAAGTTTGGTAGAAGAACATGCAAATCCTATCTGAAGGATTCAGGCTTCAAAAAATTCCACAAAACTTCAAGTAAAAGGGCATTTTACAGTCAAAAATCATAAAACAGTTCAGACAAAAGGCACTGTGAGTGGGAACCAGAAGAAATAAGAGTGAGTAGATACAAAATGACAAATACTTCAGATGTTAGATTTAGACACAGGATTTAAAATAACTATACTCAATATATTTAAAATAATAAAGATATGAAATCAGAGAATGAGAAGGGTGAAAAAATGAAACTATTATAAATAAAATGTGTAATTAAATTTTAAACCTCAGTGATTTGTTTAAATAGCAGAGTTAATTCAGCTGAACACAAAATATTCTTAAAAAAAAATCTAAAGAAATTATCCAGAATGCAATCAATAGATTGAAACTATAAAGAGACAATGAGAGACAAGGGGAAAGCATGCACATATCTAAAATGTACCTAATCATAGTTTATAGTACAATAACAAAATGGAGAAGAAGCAATATTCAAAGAGAAAAATGACTGAACATTTCCAGATTTGTTGAAAGACACCAGCATTTAGATCTAGGAAGTCTGGTATATTCCAAACAAGAATGAAAAGAAATCCATATCTTAACACATCAAAATAAACCTGTAGAACACCAAAGAAAAATAGAAAACCCTGCAAACAACCAGAGCGAAAATATCAATCATCCTCAAATAAATGACAATCAGTCTGAAGACTGACTTTTCACTGTAAAGAAAGGAAGCTGAAAACCAGTTGAAGAGTATCTTCAATGTGTTAAGAAGAATGAACGTTAACCTGGAACTTCACAATAAGTGAAATAGTCTTTAAGAGTAAGCATGAAATTATATATATATATATATATATATATATATATATATATATATATTTGAATTGGTCTCACTCTGTCACCCAGGCTGGAGTGCAGTGGCACACTCACAGCCATCCCAGAGTCAACCTTCTGGGCTCAGCCAATTCTTTCACCTCAGCCTTCCAAGTAGCTGGAACTACAGACGCCTGCTACTATACTGGGCTAATTTTTATTTATTTATTTCAGAGACGAGGGCTCACCAAGTTCCCTGGGCTAGTCTCAAACCCGCGGGCTCAGGCAATCCACTCGCCTCAGCCTCCCAAAGTGCTGAGATTACAGGCTGAGCCACCGAGTCTGGCCAATTATTATTAATTTTTTTTTTAAGAAAATTGTCAGAGGATTCCAAGATGGTGATGGAGGCAATCTGAGTGCGTGAATCTCCGTATCAATGAACAGGTGCAGAGATGTTTTCATCCTAGGATGTCAGGAAATGGTTGCGTGAATGTCTGCTTGAGTGGAGATGTGGCAAAGACAGGCTTGAGCCCTCCTGCCGTAGGGAGCTTTCCTGCATGGCTGCTCCTACCCCAGCATGCTCTTCGATCCAGAGGCAGGCACCATCTCTGCAGTATCACTCAGGGATAAAGGAGAATAAAATGGCAAGGATCTACCAGCAGCCTGTGCAGCCTGCCGCTGCAGCCTTGGATCCCAGATTGGACACCAGTAATGAGCACTATGAGAAAATATACCAGAGAAACCCATCCAGAGTCTCAGCCGAGGAGATCCAGTCACCCCATTCCCCAAATGAAGCATTTGCTGTCTGCAGCTGCAGCTGAAGAACCCTGCCCCAGATCACAGTGGATAAGAGTGGCAGTGAGTTTTAAAGTGACTCAACACCCTTTTCCCAGTGAATCGCCAGACCTGTGATTCAGGTGAACAACATTCTGATCACCATGTACAGAGAGAGCTGAATATAAACAGATTAGCTGGGAACACTGTGCAGCCTTCCTCCAACTGCATGGGGTGAACAGAGGGACAGATTTGAAGCATTCGCAGCCTGCTGCTGCAACTTAAGAACCCAGCCTAAGCTCACAGCGGATGAGTGGCAGTGAGTTTTAAAGTGACCCAGCACCCTTTTCTCAGTGATTTGGGAGACATATGATTCAGGTTGGCAACATTCTGATCAGCCAACACAGAGAGGGCCAAACATAGGCAGATCAGCTGGGGGCACTGGGCAGCTTCTCTTCCACCACAGGGAGTGAACAAGTGGACAGATTTAGAAGTTGGAAACCTCTTCCTTCTGAAACTCCTCCCCTCTGCTGTGAGCTAATAGAAGCAGTGCTTAGGTAGTGCCTACAAGAAAACCCAGTTCTTTCTGCCACAAGAGGGTGCTCAAGGACTACAAAAATTTCAGGTTTTTTGTTTGTTTGTTTGTTTGCATCTGTGCATAATTCTGTTTGTTTTTTCCGTATAGCTTGTTGGGAGTAGGCATTTCATTTTGTTTTACCCTTTTCCTTCTTCTTTCTTTCCAATAAGGGTATATATGAGTTTGAGAGTAACATAGCTCCCCACCTCCAACCCAGAACCCCAAACAAGCTAGTCTGAAGGCTTTACCCAAGGACGAATAGGGAGTTGGAAAAAAGAAGTAAAAACTACTCCCTTTCTCACTGAGCAATGGAATTAAAGAGAAAAGAAAAACCCATAACAAATGAAGAAAAATCAAAGAAGAAACACAGGCACGACACAAAGTTCAAAAAGGATAGTTCAAAAGTATACAGACTTGAGAACTCAAACAACGAAGAGTACCCAGATTGGTCTCAGACCATGAATGCAGAGATCAAGGAATGGTTGGAAAAGATGAATAAGAGCTAAGAAAAGCAAGATGAAAACATGGAAGAACTAAAGACTGAGATGCTAGCTATAAAGAATACAGTAAATGAAACAAATAATAAACTAGCAAGCATGGAAAGCAAAATTAACCAGGCAGAAGAAAGAATCTCAGAACTTGAAGAACAAAATCTGAAACTAACCCAATCTGTTAAAGACATAGAAAGGAAGTTTTAAAAGATGGAACAAACCTAAGACTGATAGGTATCTGAAGCAGATAATGAGAGAAACCTGGAACAAACATTACAGAAGGTCATCCAAGAAAACTTCCCCATCTCATCAGAGACATGACAATCCTAACACAAGAGATACAGAGAACCCCTGCAGGGCATTGAATGAGAAGACTAACACCTAGACAGATAGTAATTCACTTACACATAGTAGGTATAAAAGAAAAACCCCTAAAGTCAACTAGAAAGAAAGGTCAGACTGCTTACCAGGGAAGACCAATTAGAATAGCAGAAGACTTATCTACAGAAACATTACAGGCTAGAAGAGACTGGCGTCCAATTTTCAAAATACTCAAAGAAAAACAATTCCAACCAAGAATTTCCTACCCAGCTAAGTTAAACTTCATCAGTGATGGAGAATTAAAATCCTTCCCAGACATTCCATCCCCAAGGGTGTATGCTGCCTCTAGACCAGTTAGTTCTACAAGAGACACTTAAGAAGGTATTAAACACAGAAGAAAAAAAAGAGCAACCACATTCCTCCCAAGAATGTAAGAAAACAAAGAACCAATAAAACACATATTATGACTACAAGATTGAAAAGACATACACATATCAACCCCAAAATCAAAAGGAAACCAGCCAACCAACCAACAAACAAATAAGAACAAATTCTATAAGAACCCAACAGGAATAAACTCTCACATCTCAATTATCAGCCAGAACATGAATGAACTAAAAGGACCACTGATGAGGTATAGAATGGAAAACTGGATTAAAACACATCATGCAACAATATACTGTCTTCAGGAGACACATCTCACCAGAATGGACACTCACAGACTCAAAATTAGAGGATGGAAAGCAAATTTTCAGGCAAATGGAACATGAAAGAAAGCAGGAGTTGCAATCTTAATATCAGACAAAATAACCTTTAAGCTCTCAAAAGTTAAAAAAAAAACAAAAGGATACTACATAATGATAAATGGTCAATTTATCAACAAGAAATATCCATCCTAAACATATATGCACCAAATAGAGGAGCACCAGCTTTTATAAAGCAGCTACTAGGTAAACTAAAAAAAAAAAATATTGACTCTACACTATCATAGCTGAGTACTTTAATACTCCCTCTAACAACCCTAGCTAGATCATCAAGGCAAAAAATCAGCAAGGAGATTTGGAATCTCAACTTGATGCTTGACCAAATGGACTTAATAGATACCTACAGAACACTCCACCCAACAATTATGGATTATACATTCTACTTGTCACCAAACAGAATGTATTCCAAGATAGACCACATCTTTGGCCATAAATCAAGTATAAACAAATTTCATAAGATTGAAATACTGCCATGCAACTTCTCAGACTACAGTGGAATTAAAATAAATATCAACAACAACAAGGTTCCCCCAAAACCCACAAAGACAATGGACACTAAACAGCATGATGTTGAACAACTCCTGAGTCAACAAAGAAATCAAAGAAGCAATTAAAAGATTCATAGAAACAAATAAAATTGAAGAAACATCTTGCCAAAACCTCGGCAATGCCGTAAAAGCAGTGCTAAGAGTGGACTACATATCTCTATGAACATACATGATAAGATCACAAGTTAACAGTCTAACAAGTCACCTAAGGGAGCTGGAAAAAACAAGATCACCAAAACCTAACTTCAGCAGAAGAATCCAGATCACCAAAATAAAAGCCCAAATATGGGACACAGAAGACAAAATATCATGGAAAAAAATCAGTGAAACAAAAAGCTAGTTCTTTGAAAAGATAAACAAGATTGATGGACCCCTAGCAAGATCAACCACGAAAAAGAGGGAAAAAGTCCAAATAAACATAATCAGAATGCAAAAGATTAAGTCACGACTGACCCCAAAGAAATACAAAGGATTATCAGAGATTACTATGTACACTTGTACAGAAACAAACTCAAAAACCTAAATGAAATGGAGGACTTTCTGACATTACACAATATCCCAACATTGAAACAAGAAGAAATTGAAGCCCTAAGCAGACCAATAACAAGCCAGGAAATTGATTCCATAATAAGAAAACTGCCCACGAAAAAAAAAAGCCCTGAGCCAGACAGCTTTCCAACAGAATTCTACAAAACATACAAGGAGAAGCTGATACTAATCCTATTGAAAGCATTCCAGGCAATTGAGAAAGATGGAACTCTCCTTAAATCATTTTATGAAGCTAACATCACATCGACACCCAAACCAGGTAAAGATTCAACAAAGAAAGAGATACAGACCAATTTCCAATATCTAATATTTTGATGGACATATATGCAAAAATTCTCAGTAAGATTCTAGCAAACCAGATCTAACAACATGTCTCAAAACTCATCCACCACCATGACCAAGTAGGCTTCATCCTCAGGATGCAGGGCTGGTTCAACATCTGCAAGACCATAAACGTAATTACATCCATCAACAGATGTAAAAGCAAGAATCATAAGATTATATTATTAGACACAGAAAAAGTGTTAGATAAAATCCAGCATCACTTCCTGATTAAAAAAAAAAAAAAACCTTGAACACCAAATCATAGATGGAACTTACCTCAAAATAGTAAGAACCATCTATTATAAACCCACAGTGAATATTATGCTGAACAGACAAAAATTGGAACCATTTCCTCTGAAAACCAGTGTAAGACAAGGCTGCCCACTCTTACCTCTCCTGTTCAACATAGTGTTGAAAGTCCTAACCAGAGCAATCAGAAAAGAGAAGGAAATCATATATATCCAAATAGAAAAAGAGGAAGTTAAGTTATCCATCTT
The DNA here is from genome assembly GCA_963574415.1 of Tarsius wallacei. Taxonomy (NCBI): domain Eukaryota; kingdom Metazoa; phylum Chordata; class Mammalia; order Primates; family Tarsiidae; genus Tarsius; species Tarsius wallacei. The sequence continues at coordinate 8,632 of CAUYQG010074855.1, read as the reverse complement.
CATGAATGACATGATCCTGTACCTTGAAAACCCAAGAGAATCTGTCAAAAACTTCCTTGCACTAATTAAGGACTTCAGCAAAGTCTCAGGGTATAAAATAAGTGTGCAAAAAAACTGTCACATTCCTATTCACCAGCAATAAACAAACAGAACCCCAAATAAAAAGCACAATCCCATCCATAACAGCCACACACACACACACACACACACACACAAAAGCAAAAGAAATGCCTTGGCATCTTCCTAACCCAAGAAGTGACAAACCTTTACAATGAAAACTACAAAATGCTGCTCAAATAAATCAAAGAAGACATAAACAAGTGAAAAAAATATTCTATGCTCATGGATTGGAAGAATCAACATTGTTAAGATGTCTATCCTACCTACGGCAATCTACAGATTTAACACAATACCCATTGAATTATCAGCATTATTCTTCCCAGACCTGGAAATGACAATACAGAAATTCATATGGAAACATAAAAGACCACAAAAAGCCAAAACAATACTTAGCAAAAGAAACAAAGCAGGAGGCATAACACTTTCAGATTTCAAACTCTACTATAAAGCTACAATAATCAGAACAGCTTGATATTGGTACAAGAGCAGGCATATAGACCAATGGAACAGGATAGAGACTCTGGAAGCAAAACCTCAATTTCTCAACCAACTTATTTTCAACAAGGCCTCCACCAACAACCACTGGGGAGAGCAGAACCTGTTCAGTAAATAGTGGTGGGAAAATTGGCAGAGCACATGCAAAAGATGAAACAGGACCCATACCTATCACCATATACAAAAATCAACTCTAAGTGGATCAAACATCTAAATATAAAATCTCAAACTATAAGAATTCTTTTTTTAAAAAATGTAGGAAACACCCTTACAGAAGTTGGAATAGGCAACCAACTCCTGATCATTTCTCCAGAAGCAAATGCCATAAAAGATAAGAAAGACAAGTGGAACCTTGTCAAACTGATGAGCTTCTGCAATGCAAAAGAAACCATCAAGAAAGTGGAGAGACAGCCCACAGACTAGGCAAAAATATTTGCCAACTGTATATCTGACAAAAGCCTAACATTCAGGATCTGTAAGGAACTCAAATATGTTGAAAGGAAAAAAACAATAACCCTATTAAAAAATGGACAAAAGATATGAATAGACACTTCTCAAAAGAAGATGAGCAACCAACAGATACATGAAAAAATGTTCAGCCTCACTAATCAAAGAAATGCAATTAAAACCACACTGAGATACCACCTAACTCTAGTCAGAATGACCATCAACAATAACTCAAAAAACAGCAGAAGCTAGAGAGGATGTGGGGAAAAGGGAACACTTTTACACTCTTCATGGAAATGTAAACTAGTACAGTCTCTGTGGAAAACAGTGTGGTAATTTCTAAAATATCTAAATATCAACTTTCCATATGACCCAGCAATCCCCCTTCTGGCAATATACCTGTAGGAACTCAAATCACTCTATAAAAAAGATACGGGCACAAGCATGTTTATTGCAGCCTTATTCACAATAGCAAAAACTTGGAACTAACCATGCTGCCCATCTAAAATGTACTAAATAAAGAAAATGTGGTACATTTACCTGATGCAATATTATGCAGCTATAAAGAAAAACAAAATTATGAACTTTGCAGCAACCTGGATGGAATTAGAGTTTATAATATTCAGTGACTTATCACAAAGATCTGAGTACCACATGTACTCACTCATAAGTGGACCCTGAACATTTATCATAATACCGTGAGAAAGGAATTGGCAGTAGTGGGACACTGCCAGGGATGGGGGGTGCACATGACATCAATAAGGGTACTCCTACTTTACCTATACAATGACCACGTATATACCTAACCATGAATTGTACTTCACATCTTAAAAATAAATAAATAAAATTTGTTACCAAAGACATTTTGCAAAGGCAACTTAAATAATGTACTTTAAAAAGATAAACCCAGATAGAAGGTCTGTATTGAATAAATGAATGATGAGCAAATATAATGACAAATTAAATTTAGACACAACTCCAAAAATATGGATATTTGTTGATACATATAACAGCAATACTTATTTTGTGGGGGGTGGCTATTGAATAAAATACTGGACAATAATTTTCTATACATTGCATATGACCATTAAAATAGGACAAGCGTTAAATAATTGTTATAACGTGACTTGAAGTAAAGGGAAAATTGAGTGAGAAGGAAAATGGCATCTGAAAAACAAGAAAAGAGAGAAAGAAATATAGAAAACAGTTAGTAAGTTAGTAGAAATACTTCAAACATGTCAGTGATTAGGGCATTGATGCCCATCTCTCAAAGACCACCAATCACATGCTTGTAGTCAAAGAAGATTGGGTGTATTGGCTCATTGTCACAAGGAAGACAACATACCATGAGGGGTCAAAGAAGAAAGATTTTTAGAAGGGACTTATAATTTAATCAAGTTAAGTGATATAGAAAAGAATTTAAGTATTAGTTTGCTCTAGACTGCATATTGTTAGGATGCAGGAGAAATTCTATGAATAGCAATTATAATGAAGTTTTTCTAAGCTGCAAGAGAAATAAAGCAGAGATAAATCCATAATTTGTACAGACACAGCAGCTAGTGTTCAACAGGTAAAGGGATTATTTGATCTTTTTTTTTTTTTTTGCTTTGAACAATGTTTTTGTTCCCACTGAGACATAATTATGGAAAGTTCTTGTTTGTGTCAAGCTCACAGAGAGACCTTATCTGATGTTCTGTGAAATTGTTTATGTTCAACAGGGGAACACTACAATTCAGTTGTGAGTACCAGGCCAGCTCCTAAAAACACCAAGGCCTAGCTCTTACTGCCAGGCTAGCTTGTGGCTGTAGAGACTGCTTTTCTCTTTTTTTTTCAACAACTATAAATGAACTAAACTTAACAGCAAAAGGCAAAGATTGTTTAACCGGCCAAAAGTAATACAATTTTATGTTGTTTAGCAGAGAATTAAAACATACAAACACAGTAGGATTAAAAGTCAAATAATGCAAGATAAACTCCAAACAAACCCTAGTCAAAAAATAATAACAATAATGTTGCAAAATTACATTAATATTTGATGAAGTACACTGCAAGCCAAAAACCATTAGGACATCACAGTTTTTAAAATGTATGTATTTAATATCATATCTTCAAAATATGTACAACAAATATTGATAGATAAAGGAAAAATAGACAAATCTACAATTGTGGTGGGAAATTTTCAAAGCCTGCTTCATTATGGAAATTTTTAAATATTTTAAAAACTTAACAGAATAGTATTATGAATCATTATGTGCCCATTTCCCAGATTTCTGTTGAAGTTTACTGGCTGTTTGTATCTTTTTGTGAGAATTATTTGTTTATATCTTTTGTCCACTATCCAAGAGTCTCCACAGCACCCAATAAGCTGTTTGAAAGGAATTATATGTCAAAGGAAATTAACATAAATGAATGAAGTCAATCTCAAACACTTAAGTTTCTACCTATCAGTCTTCTGTGAACAAAAATAATTGATTCGGTCAATATAAAGCTGCTAATTTGTGTAATGAGATGCAAAAAACGATTACTGGAAATCATTTGAGTTCAGGAGGAAAGCCAACATAAGGATTGGAAATCATGAGAAATCAGAAGAGTAGGAATAATAAAAGTATACTGAAAATCAATGTATATTGAACTTCTCATTGTTTAAGTCAATTTGAGTTAGATTTTAGGAGTTTTTTAGGTTTTTTAAAAATTATGATAAAAATGATAAAAAAGATAATTTTTTATTGATTTTTTAAAAATTTGTTTTGTTTTTATGAATTAGTCTGGATACCTTGATGTGAATCCTGTCATGTATGTGTAAATATGTTCGCAAAGCTTACCGTATTTCTTTTAACTTAGTTTACAAAAGTTTTTTTCTTTTTCTCATATGAAGAGTCTGATTCAGGATATGTAGAACATAAAAGTTATACAGCCTTCAAGATCATCTTTAGAAAAAGCACAATTATAAAAATAAGTTGTAGATACAAAAGTAAAATTTCAAATAAGAAGAAATTAAAACAAACTAAAAATATAAAATAGATGATAAATAGCACAAGGATCATATCTTTAATATGTCAAAGATTTTATATCTTTTATATAGGGATAATAGAAAAATAACATTCTTTTTGATAACTCGGTTGGATAAATTTATATGTTATAAAATTGAGATTCATAAAATCTGAGATTTCACTCACAAATAAACTTACTCTTTGGTGTACTGTTTTAAATTTAAGCTCTACATGCACAGAAATTCTGAGAAATTTTATTTTACCTAGTTCCAAATAAGAAAATTAATGTGTGGTGAAATTATAAGTGTATATGCTGCATTAATACTTATATTTCCAACAGGAGAGAATTTCTATTTTGACTAGGAATTAGTGAAAACCAAAATCTCTATAACTTTTACGTGTCTGATATGTGGAAGAGTTTTCCCCAAGCTAGCTCTGGCGCTATAATTTTAATAATGATTTGTTTCCATGCACAAAACTTTTTGTAAAACACATAGATATCTGCTAACTAACTCTAACTTAACCGTATCCTCCTCTCAACACTACTTTAGCCAAACACAAAAAAAGCCCCTAGCCAATTCTCTGTCTCCTGACATGGAAGCAAATGTAACAGGGGAAACATTTGTATGAAAGGAGAGAGTGATATGAACAAGGGGTTGGCAAACTTTTTTTGTAAGATAAATATTTTAGATTTTTCTTTTTCTATCTTTTGTTGGATCTATTTAATTTACTTTATTTTGTTCTTTCTCTATACTGGTTTAAAAGTTGTTTTATCCCTGTTCTCGTCATCATTTTTGGTATTACACACATAAATAATTAGTTTACTAGTAAAGTTTGTATTAATTCATACATCTATACTTTCATCTCTAGTCTCCACTTCACCACTAACATTGATGCAATTGTGTTCTTTCCCCTTCTATGTCTGAGTCCTTTGTCTCAGCTATTCAACTCTGTCATTGTAGCACATCACAAGCAATAGGAAAGGGAATGAATGTGGTGTATTCTCATAAAACTTTGTTTATAAAAACAGACAGTGGACAAAATGAGTCCACTCCCCAGCATAACTAACTGAATAAAAATATCACACAAGTGTACATTTTACATAAATATGTCACTGTTAGAGAACACATAAGGCCCCTTATAGTTCTTGAAGGAGTACAAGCCAGGGCACTGTTAAAATTTAAATATCATCAGCATTAAAATAGATTCTCCTCTGAGTACAAATATGTAGATTTTGTATTGTATATCATTCTTATTTCTATGACTTGTTTACTGTATTCCCTACAAATGCACATAATTTTTGAAATCATTTCTTCCAAAAAGTTTGGAAGATTTATTTTCTTTTTGTGTGTATGTCTTTAATCTTGTGGAATTTCTTGTTTTAAATGGTGTGATGTAGGAACCTAATTTTTTGGAACATTTTTAATTTTCATAAAGTCATTTATTGAATAATATATCTTCCTACTGGTTTGAAGTGTCATTTCTATTGTAATATTGAATATTGAACTCTGATTCTTTTTTCTTTCTTTTATTAAAATATCTTAATTCCTTCAGTAAGTCTAATATTTTCTCCATAAGAATAAAAGTCTAATACATTTTTGTTGAGTTAATTTTAAGATAAGTTGTCATTTTTGTAGCTTCAGTAAATGCATTTTTTTTCTGGCTATAATTTTGAATTAATTCTTGCAGGAATATGCAAAGCTATTAGCTTTTATATATTGATTATGCATCAGATCATGCATTCATTCAAATATTTGGTCAGTTGATTCTCTTGATGTTTCAAAGCAGAGGATTATTGTGTCTGCAATAAATTTTAAATTACTTCGGGTTACATTTTAATTTTCATATTTGTTGTATCAGGGCTATGTTAGCTTGTAGAATTAGTTAAGTAGTCTCTTTTTTATTTTTTGAAACAATTGTAAAAAATTGGAATTATCTGCTCTTTGATGTTGTTATACAGAGTGGTGCCTTTTAAATTGTGAATCATTGACTAGCACTTAAATTCATCTTAAAGACATGAGCCAATAAGGATAAAAAGATTATATCAATTACTAATAGAAAAGTCACATATTCTTATATATCTGCTGTCACTTTTTAAATCCACATTTTCATTCTTGATATTGTTTATTTTTGTTCTTGTTTGTTTGTCTTCCTTGATCAACTTCCCAAGAATTTGCTTGCTACTCTCTTTTTTAAAAGGTAGTTTCTGTTGATAAACTTTCTTATTTTATGTCCATTTGCCTAATTTTTAATATTTATTTATACTTTTTGTTTCTTTCTATCCATTATAATATGCTTTTTCAAATTAAAAGATTATAATTTATTCTCCCTTTTTATTTGAAAAATGATTTAATATAGCAATTTCCTTCTGCTTTCTTTTCATTTCACAAATTTTAATGTGCGTTACATCCATTGTTTGCTTTTCCAAGTGTTTATTTATCTTCATCTTCTATTTACTCTTTAATTCTTTAATTATATTAAAACTCTATTATGAGTTTTAATTTTTTTGAGTCAGAGTTTTACTCTATCACCCAGGCTAGAATGCAATGACATGATCATGGCTCACTGCAGCCTTGACATCCTTGGCTCAGGAGATCCTTCCACCTCAGCCTCCAGAGTAGCTAGGACTATAGGCGTGCACTGCCACGATCCCAGCTAAATGTTTTATTTTTTGTGGATACAAGGTCTCACTACATTGTCTAGGCTGATCTCAAACTCCTGGGTTCTAGCAGTTTTCCTGCCTTGGCCTCCCAAAATGCTGGGATTATAGGTGTGAGCCACCATGCCTGGATAAAATGTTTTAAAATATGAGATTTTTTCTACCAAGGCTGTTTAGAAGAATAAAAATAAGAGATTTTCAAGTTATCTTTTGTAAGGTGATTTCTAATTAAATTTTATTAAATATATCTGATGGTCGGTCTGTATAATACCAATACTTTGAAATTTGAACAAAGCCTATTTGTTCAGGCACCCTTGTTGATAAGAGGTGTCTCCCCGTCCCCAGACAGATATTGACTACCACTAATCCCATTTCCCTCCCCCCCATAGTTTCCCACCACTATCAGTCATTTTCTTATAGTAATACATTGGATGTTCAAGGTTCACTATATGAGTGAGAACATGTGATTCTCAGATCTTTGTTTCTGTGAGAGGTCACTCAGTATTATAGATTCTCTTCCATCCAGGTTGCTGCAAAATTCATGATTTTGTTCTTTTTTATGGCTGCGTAGTATTCCATCGTGTATATGTACCACATTTTTTTAATCCAGTCCTCTTTTGATGGACAGCATGGTTGCTTCCAGGTTCTTCCTATTGTGAACAATGCTGCGATAAACATACGTGTGCAGGTATCTTTTTTATAGAGTGATTTGAGTTCTTCAGGATGTATTCCCAGTAGGGGGATTGTGGGGTCATATGGGAGGTCAGTATTTAGAGCTTTTAGGAATCGCCATACTGTTTTCCACAGAGGTTGCACTAGTTTGCACTCCCACCAACAGTGTAGAAGTGTTCCCTTTTCACCACACCCTTTCTAGCAACTGTTATTTTTTGAGTTATTGATAATTGCCATTCTGACTGGAGTTAGGTGGTATCTCAGTGTGGTTTTGATTTGCATTTCCCTGATGATTAGTGAGGTTGAACATTTCTTCATGTGTCTGTTGGCTACTCGGATGTCTTCCTTTGAGAAGTGTCTATTCATGTCTTTTGCCCATTTTATATAGGATTGTTTGTTTTTTTCTTTTCAGCACGTTTGAGTTCCTTGTAGAACCAAGATGTTAAGCCTTTGTCAGACCTGGAGTTAGCAAATACTTTTTCCCAGTCTGTAGGCTGTCTCCCTGCTCTCTTGATGGTTTCTTTGGCTTTACAGTAGCTTGTCAGTTTAATGAGGTCCCACTTGTCTATCTTATCTCTTATGGCCTGTGGGTTTCGGGTTTTGTTCAGGAATTAGATGCCAGTTCCTATTTCCATGAGGGTATGTCCTTCATTTTCTAAGGTTCTTATGGTTTGAGGTTTTACATTGAGGTCTCTGATCCATTTAGAGTTAATTTTTGTGTCTGGGGATAGATAGGGGTCCTGTTTCAGTCTTCTGCATGTGGTCAGCCAGTTTTCCCAGCACCATTTACTGAATAGGTTCTCTCCCCAGTGGTAGGTGGTGGAGGCTTTGTCAAAGATGAGCTGGTTGAGAAACTGAGGTTTTGCTTCTGGAATCTCAATTCTGATTGTTCTGGCCATTCTTGGTCATTTGCATTAAATCTGTAGATTGCCTGAGGTAGGATGGACATCTTCACAATGTTGATTCTTCCAATCCATGAGCATGGGATATTTTTCCACTAGTTTGTGTCATCCTTGATTTCTTTGAGCAGTGTTTCGTAGTTTTCATTGTAAAGGTCTTTTACGTCTCTGGTTAGGAAGATGCCAAGGTATTTCATTTTTTTGTGGCTATTGTGAATGGATGCTTTTTATTTGAGTTTTTGCTTGTTTATTATTGGTGTAAAGAAATGTGATTGTCTTTTGCACATTTATTTTATATCCTGAGAGTTTGCCAAAGTACTTTATCAGGGTAAGGAGGTTTTTGACAGATT
>CAUYQG010074854.1:0-31601 GCA_963574415.1 Tarsius wallacei | reverse complement strand
CATGGTACAGAGCGGCGGTCTCCAACTTTTTTGGCATCAGGGACTGGTTTTGTAGAAGACAATTTTTCCACGGACCTGGGGGGCAGGGGGATGGTTTCAGAATGATTCAAGAGCAATACATTTATTGTGCACTTTATTTGTATCATTATGACATTGTAATAGGTAATGAAATAATTATAAAATTATGAATTCATTATTTTGATACAAGTCTGCAAGCATTGATTTATTATGGTCTCTGTGCAGTGAAACCTCACTGCTAATGTTAATCTGTATTTGCAGTTGCTCCCCAGTGCTAGCATTACAGCCTCTGCTCCACCTCAGATCATCAGGCATTAGCTTCTCATAAGGAGCGCGCAATCTAAATCCCTCACATGTGCAGTTCACAATAGCGTTTGTGCTCCTATGAGAATCTAATGCCGCCATTCTGACAACAGGTGGTAATGCAAGTGATGGCAAGTGGCTGTAAGTACAGATGAAGCTTCACTGGCTTGCCTGCTGCTCACCTCCTGCTGTGCGGCCCGGTTCCCAACAGGACACAGACTGGTACGGGTCTGTGGCTTGAGGGTTGGGGACCTCTGGTACAGAGTCAACAGATAATATCTAAAACTTAAAATTTAGAGAGAAATGTAATAATCAAGTTGCTTAGAAATATGAAGATAAATAACAGAAGAAAGAGCTAAAAGATTAAAGTGTTTGCTTCTGGGTATTGGGCCACAGAGTGGGTAGGGATGGGGGAGGAGAGTTTTTTTTCCCCATTTACCATATTATTTGATATTTTAAACTATTCTTGTTTATTGCCTTGAGCAAAGTGGAAGGTCTGGGAATCTGAAACTTATATAACAAGGGAGATACAAAAATATAAGGCTATGATACAAATGCAGATTGTAAGCTTATTTCTTTCTTCTAGGATTTTTGTTTCCAGACATAAGGCAAACTATACTCTGGAGAAGGCTTTATAGTAAAAGTGTCATGCCATGATGTGAAAAAAAAATTAAACCAGGGTTAATAAGCTATACCTGTAGGGTGACAGGCCAGAATCAAGTGGTAATTGGAAGGTGAGACTTCAGCATAAAACAAGAATATCCCAAAGACAACACATTCAAAAGGGAAAACAGAAAAAGATCCTACCCTACAATGGGGATATGGTATATCTTGTTCTTGGCTCTACATAGGGCAAAAAAGATGAAAAAAGGTCTCCCACAAAAGTATCTATAGCTACATTCTTGTATTCATGTAGATATGGAGGTAAAATTCAAATTATCTTTGTAGGCCAAAAGACGCCAAGCCAAAATTTTAGTTTATAAAGCCCTTGGTTGGTAGTATCCAAGGTACATGGCAGAAGAAATACAAATCTTCTCATGAGTAATGTGTTTTAAATAAAGATTCAACCAATTTGCAGAAAGTGCCAAGAAACATAAGCGCAGTTTTCAAATTATAAAATACATTAAGAAAATAAACCACCATTAGCAAGAATTACAGAAACCAAAACTGTAGCCAGATCATTAAAGACTACAGACACTGGAATGATCAGTTTTGAGAAATAAGACTATTTAATATGCTTAAATAGATAAATAAATAAATAAGGTATTGAAAATATAATAAAGTCACAAGAAACTATCAAAATTAGCCAGGCAGATTTTAAAAAGAACGAAATAGAATTTCTAGGCAAGAAGCCTATAATTACAAAACAAATTTAAAAACTTTAAAGAGTGACTAAATAGTAGACTAGACACAACCAAGGACAGATGAAGAAATCACGCAGAAAAAAAGCATAGTGATAATATGATGAAAAATACAAAAAACAGGTTAAGAGACAGAGTATAGAAAAGGTCTAGTATACAACTAATGAGAGTTCTGTAAAAAGATAAAAATAGTAAAATGAAGAAAGGAAAAATTCAAAGCGAAAGTGACTGGGAATATTCTAGAATTTACTAAAGACATAGACCTTCAGATTCAGGAAGTCCAGTGAAATTCCAAGCAGAAGCAACAAGGGGTAATCTATAAATGAATAGGAGATAAAATGCAGAACACCAAAGGTATAGAGATCTGAAAAGCAACCAGAGAAGAGACAGATTACCTATAGAGGAATGAGAATGTCAGCTGATTTTTCAACAGCTTTTGTCTTTATTATTTCCTTGATGTGCCTATACTAGGTTTAATTTGCACTTCTTTTTCTAGTTTCTTCAGGTAGACACCTAGATCATGAATTTTAGAACTTTAGTTTTTTTCTAATATAAGCAGTTAATGCTAGAAATTCTCAAAGCTCTGCTCTAGCTGTATCTCATAAATTTTATGTTGTGTTTTCTTCATTCAATTCAAAACATTCTTACTTTCTTGTGACTTATTGTTTTACTCATAGGTTGTTTAACTTCAAAATATTTGAGACTTTCAAGATATCTTTCTGTTAATTTGTTTAATTCTACTGTGGCCACAGAACATACTCTGTATGATTCCAATCCTTTTAAATGTAATGAGAATTGTTTTAAGCTCAGCATATGGTCTATGTTTGGTGAATGTTTCATGTGTACTTGAAAAGAGTAAGAATTCCGCTCTTGATGGAAGGAGTGTTTTGTAAATGTCCATTAGGGCAAGTTGGTTTCAGTGCCGTTCAACTCTTCTGTATCCTTTCTGATTTTCTTGTTCTACCAATTGCTGAGAGAAGAGTGTTGAAACCTCCAACTATGATTGTGAACATGTCTATTTCTCCTCTCAATTCTAAGTTTTTACTCCATTTATTTACAGGCTCTATTACTAGAAGCATAAACACTTAGAATTATGTCTTCTTCATGAATAGATCGCTTGATCATCATGAAAAGTCCCTCTTTATTCCTGGTTATATTCTTTATTCTGAAGCCTACTTTGTTATTATAACCATCCAGACTTCTTTTATTTAATGGTAATATAGCAAATCATTTCCACTCTTTAACTTTTAAAAAGAATTGTGGTAAAATATATATATCTCATAAAATTTACCATCATCACCATTTTTAATTGTACATTTCAGTTTTTTATATTTTCCACTTATTTGTCATTTCCTGTGTTCTTCAGTCCTTTGCATAGATCTAAACTTCCTTCTGGTGTCCTTTTCCTTCTACTTGAAAAACTCTGACATTTCTTATACGGCAGTACAGCATATCTGCTGGTGATAAATTCTCTTGGCTCTTTTTTTTCCCATCACATCTGAAAGATATTTTTGCTAGGTACAGAATTGCAAGTTGATCATTTTTTTTCTCAGTAGTTTAGGCTCCGTTGCCTCTAGCCTTATGATTTCTGAAGAGAAGTCTGATGTCATTTTTATCTTTGACCCTCTATAATGCCTCCTCCTTTTTTTTCTGACAACTTTTACAATGTTCTCTTTATCAGTGGTCTTAAGCACTGATTATAATTTGTCTTAATGTGGTTTTCTTTTTTCTTCAACTCAGGGTTTGTTAAACCTCTTGGATTTATAGATTTACATTTTCATCAAATTTATAAAAATTTTGGCTACTAAATATTTTTTCTCTCTCTCCTTTCCTTCTCAGACTCTACTTAGATTGCCTAATATATTGTTCATTGGCTCACTGAAGTTCTATTCACTTTCCCCCCAGTCTGTCTTCCATGTTTCATTTTGGATATTTTCTATTGCTATGTCTTCAAGTTTACTGATCTTTTCTTCTGCAGCAACATATCTGTTAATATCATCCACATTAAAAAAAAAATTTCTCTAAGTTCCATTTTGGTTTAAGTATCTACTTCTTTTCTCATTATGTTCAAGCCTTCCTTTACATACTTAGGTTTATTTATAAAATTTATAATACTTATTTTAAGGTTCTTGTTTATGGATCCCATTATCTCTGCCATTTCTGGTTTGTTTCTGTTGATGGATTTCTCCTCATTATGTGTCTTACTGATTGACTGATTCATTCATTCACTGAGATGGTGTCTTGCTATGTTGCCCACACTGGTTTCAAACTGCTGGGCTCAGGCGATTTTCCTGCCTCAACCTCCTAAGTAGCTGGGACTACAGGCATACACTACTACACCTGGCTTACACATCTTATTTTTCCATTTCTTTGTATGACTGGTAATTTTTGACTCAGGCCAGACATTGTGAATTTTACACTGCTAGATGCTGAATTTTGTTGTATTCTTGTAAAGACTTTAAAGGCTTCCTTTTAAGCTTTGCTATGGTGGGTCCATAGTATTCTTTATTCTGGTGCTAATTTAGCCCTACTACTAAGGCATGACCACTCTGAGCACTCCACCCAATCCCCTGTGTATGATGAATCTCTCCACTCTGGCTTATAGGAACACAAACTATTCTTAGCCCTGTGTGAGCTTCAGGCATTGTGAAACCTACTGCTTTTCAGGTAGCTCTTGCCCTGGTCTCAAAGTGTTTTCTCCTGTGCAAATCTGCACTCAGACTCAAACAAAGGCTCAGCCCACTCCAGATCTCTGACGTGCTTGTGCTCGCACACGCTCTCTCCATACCTGCTTCTCTGGTACTCTGCCTCATAAATCCTAGCCACCTTGACATCCCCAGAGTCTGATTTCTGACACCTCAGCTCAGTGAGACAGCTGGGCCATTTCCTTTTTCCCTCCCTGTACTGCAGTGTGGAAACTGCTGCAAGGCAGTAAGCTGTGGCCCTCTCAGGGCTCACATTACTGGTTTCCTTTCTCCCAGGGATCACGGTGCCGCATAATCTGTTTTCCAAAGTCTCTAAAACCATTGCTTCTTTTTTTTTCCCAGTTTGTTTTCAGCAAAACAGTAACTCTCACAGCACTTCAAGGGCAGAATAAAAATGTCTCAAGTCTTCTTTAGATGGCATGCCTATTTATAACTTTCATACCTTCATTCACAACCCTATTCCCTATTTATATTGTGTAATATGAAATACAGACAGAATAGGAACAAGTAATGAGCCTGAAGCTATGGTAGAGAACATGCTTTCTAGACACCTGGGTGCTAGACCCAATTCTGTCACTAACTGGGTGTGTACTGAGTGATTAGACATCATGATGCCTTAGTTTCCTCACTGGTATAACAGTTTCCTCCCCACATATAACAACTGTGGAAAAAGACAATGGGAACTTCTCCAAAACACTGTCATCCTCTTTACTTCCTTTTAAATCCATTCCTACAGGTTATCGTCTCCTCAGGACAAAGCTATAACTGGCCAGATTCTTTAGAATGCTTTCTATCCCAGAAGAACTAAACTGTTACTAAGCTATGGAATTTCTGCCATGTCAAAATTATAATCCAAATAGCATAGCCAAAACACTCAATGCCAGAGTATGTACTGAATCCCAAATAATTGTTATTTCTCTTCTGTGCTTTCTATAAGAAATAGAAACCAAAACCATTCCTTGTTCATCAAGGCTATTAATTATTCAGACAAATGGTTACTTCCAATTTTTTCTAAAGAATCCACAAAAAATAATTTGTTTTATTATCAATACCAACAATATCAACTTTTTCCTGCTAATTTCTTCTCTTATAGAGCAGGGGTCCCCAACCCTGGGGCCATTAACTGATACTGGTCCATGGTATGTCAGAAACCAGGCCGCACAGCAGGAGGTGAGCGGTGGGCAAGCTAGAAAAGCTGCCTGTATTTGCAGCCACTCCCCATCGCTCGCATTACCACCTGAGCTCTGCCTCCTGTCAGACCAGCACTGAAAAGCTTGCTTTCATTTCCAACATCCTAAATAGTCTATCTTTGTGAAGCAGGGTCTTCTGCAGTGACGGCAACCAAAATGAGAAGATGGAGTAGACTGGATGGACATAAGCAATACATTTCGGATGTCACTGTCTCCTATCACCCCCAGATGGGACTGTCTAGTTGCAGGAAAACAAGTTCAAGCGCCCACTATTCTGCATTAGGGTGAATTGTACAATTACTTTATTTTATATTACAATGTAATAATAGAAATAAAGTGCACAATAAATGTACTTGAATCATCTCAAAACCACCCCCCTCACCCCACCCCTATCTCTGTAGAAAAACTGTCTTCCGTGAAATTGGTCCCTGATGTTAAAAAGCTTGGGAACTGCTGTTATAAAGTACCTCGATACAGAATCTATTTTGCTAGATTTACTTCCTTGGGCAAGCAAAGAGTAATTTTTTACATCGACAAAGCCACTTCCTCATTCTACTTGAGCCAAAGGAGTCAAACTGTTAGTAAACAATTTATGGTAGTAGTGGTTTCATAGAAATCTTCACACAGTTCAGATTCTTCTGACATTTCCTGTGGTCTTCCAAGGCCAGCCCTTCAATTTCTCTCTCTCTCTCTTGCTCTCTCTCTCTCTCCCTCTCTCTCTCTCCCTTTCTCTCTCTCTCTCTCTCCCCTGTGTGTCTCTTTCTCACAGCTCTGTATTCTTTCCTGCACCCAGTGAACACCAAACTGTAGGGCATAGCACAGTGGGCAGAACTGCAATCAGCCATTACCTGGTGTGATCCAGAAGGCAGACTCTTTACTAGACCCTCTGTGTCGGAGGGGGACTTCCGTGGAGCCTGCTTAACTGGTGACAAACTCTCTGATGTACTGCAGCTGATGAATTGGCAATTTGGAGAACAAATGTGAAAAAAAATTAACATAAACAGAAACAAAAATACAGAGGAAATGCAAGTGACTGCAAGATGAAGCAGATGTATAAAAACAAAAGACAACAAAACAATGGGTATCAAAACAATTACATATCTTAAAACTATTTTCTATCCCTGACACTCATCACTGAGGGAGGCACAGAAAACTTCTTCACCCCAATTTACTATAATGATACTGAAATTTTGGTTACAGCACACATTTAACCTTTCACTTTTTTGTCTTTCCTTTACCACTGACCCTCCTTTGGGATAAGGGTTTAAAAGAGCAAGCCATATAGGGCCTTAACTTAATGGTGATTCATTTTTGTTATCAGCAAAGGCAAATCTCTTCTGAATGCATTTTAAAGTTACAGCTATACATCCAGGTTCATAGGCTTGGCTTGTCTTCTTCCCTCCTTATTTTATTCCCTACCAATACCACAACCAAATCCCAAAAGACTCCAGAAAGTCATATGGGAGAACATGTAATGCTACGTCACACAGGCTAACCCTTTGCAGGGGTCTGGAGGGTCTTCAACAAACACTATCTCATAAATAAATCAAGGAAAGTAAATGCCAGGAAGTTAGGGATTTTCTAATGAGCTGTGTCATCAGTACGGCTTAAAGCCTTTATGGTATATTCTTTTCTAAACCTAGGAGTTTGGGGAGGATTATATTTAAAGTGTAATTTCTAAGACAAACGTATACCATGCATTCGGCAAACCTTCTCTGAAACGGGAGGCTACATGCTCCAAACCAAAATGGTTTGATTATTCTAACATAAAGAGGATCTCAATCATCAATAATACAATTCATGTATGAAAAAAGAAAACACACACATACACACAAAGGCATTTTACATGAAGAGCACATATATTCAGATGATCATAAAGCCTCTGTATAACTTGATAACCCAATTTTATCTGGATGGTATGCTCAACATGTTCCCAAAACAAACACATGACATACTTATGGACAAACTATACTGGCTGTTGGGTTAGCTCAGAGCTAGCTGGTTAGTTGTTAACAAGGGAGAAGGGCCGAAAACATACACATGAATATTAACAGCAATGGGCAATGTGATTAGTTACCATGTGTCTAGTGGGAGTGGAGGAGGAGCCCCAGCCCTGTTTAGTCCCAATGTGTCTTCTATGTCAGCTTTTCTTAAGAAGTGGAAGACAAGCAGGATCTGATCCCAGCACACCAAGGTGAAAAGGCAGGGGAGGAGGAAAAAAACCAAAGTAAGAAGAGCAGCATTCTCAATGCCATGCAGGATTTCAAGGACACCTTCCTGCCCCTTCATTAACCCCAAAGCAAGAACTGCAAAGGCTAGCATGTAACCACATCAGATTAGTCTCGTGCTGAAAATCAACAGTCCAGCTACATTTAATCATAAAACACTCACCATGCAAGGGGGCAGGTACAGTCAGTAGAACAGAAGCATTACAAGCAAGTAGTAACTGAATTTGAACCCTTAAACTTGTTAAAACACAGCATTCATAAGAACTCTAGATCAGCAAAGCCCAAAGAGGTTCCCACCATCCACCAGCAAGAGTGCTCAAGGCATGCAAACTCCTCTCAGATCAGTCTCTTCAGGAGCGTTAAAGTAAGCTTCTGTGCACCTTGACACTGCTCGTGCTACATCAGCTTGGATCCAGCCTCCACTCCCAGTCTTACCACATGAGTTCTACATAGCTTACATGGTTAGCTTTCCAGCTGGAGTGGGGAAGAGAGAAGGTCCTTCAATTAGATACATATCCTATGCCCAAATGTGTTCCTACTGAGAAGCCAGAAACAAAAAGGAAGTCTACGTTCCTTTACTGCTGATATATTTTGTTGTCAACACTTCTATCCCAGTTTGGGTGAACCCAGCAAAGAATGGCCAAGGTAACAAAACCACTTAAGCTTTGGAGTGGGGTGGGAGAACTACAAGAAGAAATAGCCCTGCATCGTCACATTATCACACTGGGCTGGGAAGTCATTTATGAGCACAACATTTTTTTTAAGAGGCAAGTTCTTGCTATGTTGCCCGGGATGGACTTGAATTCCTGGACTCAGGCGATCATCCCTCCTAGGCCTCCTGAGTAGCTGGGATGTCAAGCATGTGCCACCTCACTCTGCTCACAACTTCTTAATTAGGGTGTTTTATTTACCCAGCTGAAATGAAGAAACTTAGGAGTTTACAGTCAAGAAATTCAAAATTAAACTCAAACTGGATAAGTGATATCTGTGGCTTAAGAAAACTAACTGCAGAATGGATGGAATTGAAACAGAGCACGGACTGCTGGGCAGCTCATCTCACCAAACCTAAGGAGGAAACTGCAAAACAGGAATTAGCATCACATTCCACATTCGGCAGCAGGCCATGGATTCTGCCTGCCGGCATCAAAACACCTAAGGAGACTGCCCGATTCTGACATGAAAATAACCATAGTTAATTCTTCATAATCTCTTTCCATAAAAAAATACACAAGTTTTTATAAACCCCGATTCCTTCCCTCCACCCCTGCCCTAAAAAACAAGTGTTTCGGCCAGGCTCAGTGGCTCAGCCTATAATCCCGCACTTTGGGAGGCCGAGGTGAGTGGACTGCCTGAGCCCGTGGGTTCAAGACCCGCCTGGGCAACTTGGCAAAACCTCATCTCTACAATAAAATTTTTTTTTAAAATTAGCCGGACGTGGTAGCGCGCACCTATAGTTCCAGCTACTTGGAAGGCTGAGGCGGAAGGATCACCGGAGCCTAGCAGGTCAAGGCTGCAGTGGCGGGAAGCGGCCACTGCACTCCAGTCTGGGCGACAGAGTAAGACTCCAGCTAAAAAAAAAAAACCAAAAAACAAAAAACAGTGTTTCTTACCCAGTGTAATCCCGTTTAGAGTTTCTCCTTCTATAGAGGACAGCCAGAATCATGCTGATGAGCAGAGTGAGACCTAGGACCACAGCAGTAACTATACCCACTACTACCCACACTGGAAACACAGGCAAACTTTCTAGAGAGAAAAAACAAAATTGTTTTAAGGTACATCGCTACAGAGAGAAAAAAATGAAATTTTATTAAATTAATAAGCAAGTGTCGTCTTTCAGTAGTTACCATACCCTCTATTATTATCCAATTTATGAGATCATATGAGTTGACTTACATACAAATATCAAATGGCTAGGAATCAACTACAGAACTAAGTATTTCTACACACACAATCCCCTCAATGCTCTAAACTCCAGAAAAGCTGGAGATGTGAATTTACCTCACCCACTCTCCAACAAAGCGACTTTGTCTCAAAATGAGACATCAGAGCCTGCATTTCCTGTTTGTTCTCAAAAAATAAAGAAGAAGTAACTGTGCTGGTTTGGGAAATGTCAAAACTTTCTTCTTGAGAATATAAAACAGTATTAATCTCTTTATTTTCCACTACCTACCACATCCAACCATAATGAATTTGGGTCTTTCTTCTAATTAACATGGAAAAGTTAATACTCCTGAAATCAAACCAAGAGGCTCCAGGCAGCAGGAATAAAAATGGAGAAATTGGCCACTCTGATGGGAATGAACAACAGTTCTCCACCCCCACTGAGTCTGGTAGAGCCACATCCTATGGAAACAGGAAGCACAGCTGCATGGCAAAAGTACTCCCTTCAAACACACCTTGAAATGGAACTCTTATTCCAAACATGAGATAAAGGAGACTGTTTCATTACTGCAAAAAATACTTTTAAAAGTACCTTTTTCTACAACATACAGCCTAATGTGCCCAGGCTGGACAACAATGTCTGGAGGGTTTTTGACATCACAGATATAGGTGCCGTTGTGTATAAACTGCATATTTTCTATGTTGATCGATGCGTCTTTCTTCTCAAGATCTCCAGCCCAGCTGATTCTGTCCTTAAATGGTGGATAATTTCCAAGGTACACTTGCCCTTGGGAGTAGTGGAAAAACTGCAATTATAAAAAAAGAACACATGAGCTATTCTCAAAGGCAGAATTCCTAAACTCTGCAAAGGGGATGCTATGAAAGGCTCTTTTTTTAAAAAAGACCTTACACAGAAATAATTGCAACATCATATTACAAATCTCAAGCTATGGAGTCTAAGCCAGACAGAGGCTTAGAGATCACAGGGCTCAACCCTGCCAGGTTTCAGTTGAAGATTCATTTATCATCTCCAATCCTCTCAATATCCCATTGATATAATTGCCACCACCCATATTTTTATGAAAAATGAAAAGAGACGCAAGTAAGTCATTTTTCCAAGGTTACAATGACAGCAAGTGGTATACCAAGAGCCAAAATCGGGCCCATCTGACTCTTCATAGCCAACGCTCTTCCAACACCACCATGACTGGGTCCAGTGAATCCAAAGATCTCTGAAAGAGTGCTACTCACAAAGTTTATCATTGAGATATATGAGGCATGGAGAAAAAGAATCCTAAGTTTCACAGAGGAGTTATTCTGTGGGTTTTTCCTTCTTACTAGTTTCCTATGTGCTGGAGTCCAGCTCTAGCAGGGTCAGAGATTCCTGGAGGTGAGACGGCATTGGTGACTAAAGGGGGGGAAGAGGGAGAGAGAGAGAGGGAGAGGGAGAGGGAGAGGGAGAGGGAGGGGGGGGAGAGAGAGAGAGAGAGAGAGAGAGAGAGAGAGAGAGAGAGAGGGAGAGAGAGAGAGAGAGAGAGAGAGAGAGAGAGAGACACGCTTGGACAACTGTTCAGATTGAGCAGAAGCCATTTATTGGGTGTTATCCAAGGGCTTTTATCCCCAAACTGCAAAGTCATCATCACAGGAACCCCTGCTGCTATGGCTACACAAAAGGTAGCATGTGCCTTTCACATGAACAGGTCTGGGTGCACACAGGACACCCCCCACTCTCAAGCTGAAGTATTTTTCAAACATGAGGAAGAACATGAGGTTCTTATCCAGTTTCTATGTGCCCTTAATTGTTTACAGCTACATAACGTCATTCAATGCTTACACTCGAAACCAACATAATGATATATTACCTTTTACTATTCTATGCTAATTCAAACTGGTTTCTATAAAACAGTTACTGCTATGGTAACACTCTCCTAGCACCAGCTGGCCTAATTCAAACTTCACTGGCCCCCCTGAATCAAACTGAACTAACCACACTTCTATAATAAAATGGTTACTTAAATTTTCTTTAATCTATATAAACTATTTCCTAAAACCTATATCTATAAATTTCTTAAAATCACACCAAGAGAACCTGTGCACTAAGGCTCCTCAATGTGACACAGAGTTAAACTTAAATTGTTTAAAAGCAAAAACCATAAACCATGGAAAATGGGAACAATAGACTCCTAAGTTTAGACATTCTGGTCTCAGAGTTTTCTGTTAGAGCCAGCAGGAGCCTTTCCTGGTTTCAGTGCCAAGTGGAAAAGGAGGGAGGGAATGGAGTCAACAGCTCCCGAACACATCCTAGTGGTCTCGGGGTCAACAGCCCTTTCTGATCCCTAATGCTCAGTGGGCCTCCATGGCTGGCTCCCAACACCTATGGAAAAGCCAGGAGTGTATGAGAGGAACAAAGCACACAAAATGCTCTCGTCTGTCTTTGGAGGTTCAGTCTTTGCTTCCTTTCTCTTTCCACTCCTCGTTCTTTCCTCAGACCTGCTTTCAACTCAGGAATTCATTTCTCAAAGTAAACCTTGTCAAATCCTGCAACTTGGAAGCAAGGTAAGGCCTAGAGGGAGGGGATCCATCCTTACACTCGGTTTTAATCCAAGCAGCTCTGCTGGAGGCTTGATTTCTGTTCTGGTTCATGGATGGGGGATGGTGGGGTTAGGGGTAGAAATCAGCTCCACTGGAAATTCAAACAGAACATTTCCAGAACCTCTGAGCACACTGAAAAGCCCTGTGCAATCTCATCCAGTCCCATGATTTAATGACCATGTATATTTTGTTAACTCCCAAACCTCTCACTCTATCAATAGTCCCCTAAGCTCTAGACAACTGCCTACTTGCCTTACCACCCAGCTGCCCACATCCTCCAAGCTTGTCACTTTCTTCTGTACTTTGACTTCCACCCATGCATTTCATCTTGATTGATAGCTACCATGTCTCCCACATCATAAATATTGAAGTGATCCCTGATTCCTCTTTCTTTCCATCCAATTAATCCTCTAATATTGTCAATCTACCTCTTAAATTTCTCTCAGTTCTCTCTTCTCTCCATCCAGTTCCTTTAGGGCAAAATCAGACGTGCCTCCTGCCCATTAAAAGATTTGGGGTCCCTAAGCTTGGGGTTCATTGATTGTGGTGCAATGCCTCTTTCTACCTGAGCCACTCCATTCCTTCCTCATGGGACTTGAAGGGCAAGGGGAATAGACAAGCACATGCTTCCTGTTACATCATAAGTCATTATGTTCTTTGTCTCTGAGTCTTCTTCATGAAAATAAAGACTTCATAGGAGCCCTGACAATATCAGACTTCAAGCTCTCATCATTTTAGACTATGGCCTCTTAACTGGTATGTCTAACTCCAGCCTCAACTTCCCCCAATCCATCCTCCACAACACCCAAATGATCACTGATAAAGAATAATAATTATTATTAAAATTTATCAAATCAAATATTTACCCTGTATTTAATATGACCTAAATGCTTCTTAAGAACTGTGAGGGGTCTGAGATTTTACCTTACTTGCAAGCTAACAAAGTTAGTTTGCCACAGTTCAGATGCTGACAAAAGATATAGGCTCCTATGAAGTCTTCGTTCTCATGAAGAAGACTCAGAGACAAAGAACATAATGACTTATGATGCAACAGGAAGCATGTGCTTGTCTGTTCCCCTTGCCCTTCAAGTCCCATGAGGAAGGAATGGAGTGGCTCAGGTAGAAAGAAGCATTGCACCACAATCAAGGAACCCCAAGCTTAGGGATCCTAAATCTTTTAATGGGCAGGAGGCATGTCTGATTTTGCCCTAAGGGAGACATTATCTTTACTATACTGAAGAGTAAACAAATCTGTCTTCCGCTCCAAAGGGAAATATCATCTCTGTCTTCCAAGGCTAGTCACTGTACAAAGAAAGTCTGAAACAAAGGCAACCAGAGCATGACCCTTGGAAAACTATCTCCCAACAACTCTCTAATGCTCATAACCACGCTGCAACGTAAGGCTCGCCTGTCTGATATTTCACAAATGAGGAAAGTGAGGCTCAGAAAACCTTGGTGACTTGTCCAAGGTTATATGTTTTAGAGATAAAATTCAAAGCCAGCTTTCGTTTCAGAGCTTATGCTATTTCCATTATTTAATGCCTCCTATGTGTGACTACATATTGTATGTGTCACTCTTTCACCTTCGCCAGGAAATAAACCATAAACTCAAAGCTTTGCAAACAAATCCTTCCATCATCTGGTCTCTGCCTTTCCTTCCCATATCATCTTCAAACATTCCCTGCCTTGCATTTCTGAACCAGCAATGATGACCTACACTCTCTTTTTCCTGTCAATGGGTCTTACGCAGCTCCCTGTCTGTCTCCCTCATTAGGCTGGTACCCTTTGAAAGCCAAGGATAAGTTGTATTTACCTCTGTATTCCTAAGCACATAGCAGGCACTACACAAGTTTGCTAAACTAAACTAAGGAACAATGCCTTGGTCAAATCAGTGAGAGATGGAAGTGAAACAATAAAAAGTTCACAGGAAACATCAGATCTCATTACCAGCCACTATTTTCTAAGTGCAAGCCACTGTACTAAAGCTGTGAGGGATACTAAAGATGTCAAAGAGGTATCTCCTCTTAAAACATCTATATTCAGGATGAAAAAGAAGAAAAACGATCACACTGAGGGACCTGTATCACAGGAGTAGCCCAGATAATGTGGGTAGTGAGTTTTAAGGGCTATGGTGGGGTCAGATGGGTGCAACTTAAAGGATAAGAGTTCAGAAGCAGAAAAACAAAGCATAAGGCGTTTTTACTAGCCTGGATGTGACCACATAAGAGAACAGAAGCCAGGCTGAAGTGGTAGGTCAAGGATGAACTGGGATGAGCTCTGAATTCTAGACAAGCATTGTCAGCAATGGGAAACTTGGAGGTTTCTGACAAGGGCAGCAGTGAGGCAAGAGAACTAGTTTAAGTCTATGTATCTGATGGTAGGTGAGGGTTGGATTCAAAGATAAGAGAACAGAAGTAGAACAATCTAGGGGCTACTGCACCAGTCCAGGCACACAGTTAACATTGTTCAATAGAGAGCAGACAAGCAGGAAGGCTGCCAAAAAGCTGGATGCCAGAAACAATGCAGGAAGAACCAGCAAAGATTCATATTTCTTGGGGGCAGAAGGGAAGTGGTAAGGGATAGGATAGGGAAGGATAAAAAAAATTCACAAAACTCATCTCTAGAAGAACACAACTACTCTCAAAGAATGTGCAGAGAGGGAAAATGGGAGAAAAAAATGAGTTCAGTTTCAGTTCCTGAGCCCATGGACCATAAAAGCCATCTACAATATGCTGGCTTTGAATATACTTTTTCTGTAAAATCTATAACAAAAAGCAACCTGCTCATCTTATTAAACGTGTCCTGACATTTTGGCGATAAAGGATACCATTCAATAACTCAGGATTGTGGAGTAAACTGTAATCAGAGTACTGTGTAAGTATAAACTGATTAGCTAAAAACATTAATAAAAAATAGAGCATATTACTACATGAAGTCTTGGGTTTGTTTGTTTTTTAAGAGACAGGGTCTCGCTCTGTTGCTCAGGCTTGAGTGTAGTGGCATGATGGTGGCTTACTGCAGCCTCAACCTCCTGGGCTCCAGCAATTCTCCCACCTCAGTCTCTTGAGTAGCTGGAGTTACAAGTGCATGTCACCATGTCCGGCTGATTTTTTATAGAGACGGGGTCTTGCTATGTTTCCTGGTCTTGAACACATGGCCTCAAATGATTCTACTGCCTCAGTCTCCCGAAGTGCTGGGATTACAGGTATGACCCACTGTGTCCAGTCTGTCTTGCATCACATAGAACTTTCTCAATGAACGTGACAAGAATGTATTGAGCATAAATGGAACCATTCTTTAAAAGAACGTTTTGACCTCTGGGTGTCTTCTTAGTAATTGCTTTATTTTCTACGAACTAAATAATGGCCCTCACATCCACTCTTGCACAAGACTTTTCAGCAGGAAATCCTCACATGTTTAAATAGTCCTTTGGACTCTCTTGAGGAATTTACGTGTTTAATTTTGCCTCCATGGGAATGTGAGTACATGTTCTACACTGATGCCATATTTACCTGAAGTAAGAGAAGACTCTACTGTTTTCCCATGGCATCTACATGGATGCCTGCACTTGTTCTTATAGCCACTGTAAGGGACGATATCTCCCCCAGAGGCCAGATACTGGATTTGGTGGGAAGGTTTGAGAAAAATCTCACTTTTTATATATAAAGTGCAGACATACTGTGTATGTAGTGTTAAAATTGCATGGGAGGGAGCAGAGGTTTTGTTTTTGTTTTTGTTTTTTATGTCAAATAAGAAAATACTGAGAAGCACTGACCTAGGTAATCCCTAAAACCTATAGGCAATAATTATTATTAACAGACTTTTCTATCTGAGAGAGAAATAATACATAAGGAAAATAAAATAGAAGTTGGAGTTCAACAAAACAGAGTTTGAACAATTCTAGCCTGTGTAGTGTGGCCACAGGTGAAAAACAACTCACATCAGTGTCTCTACCCACACCCCACTGCTCATCTTCCTCACAGAAGTGTAAAGATTAAACTGCAAAGGCATATGATGGGTCCAGCATCTAGGTGGTGATCAACAAATGTAACCTGTCACCATTCAAGAGATGAGTTGGGTATTCTTATATAAAGAGAGGTGACAGACTCTGTCCCTGCCTAGTATTGACAAGCTAAAGCGTACAACACTGTTAATGCATGTGCCAGTGTTAAAGAGCAATCGATGTGCTGAGAGGACAATGATAGCAATAAATTGTATGTAGTAGTACCTCAAGAGCTAGGCACTATCCTGAGCACTTATCTTATAATCTCACTTTATCCTCCTAACATTCCCCTGTGGGAGATTTTATTATCTCCATTTTAGAGAAGACGCAGGGTAATCCATCCATGTTTAATAAGCACCCATTGCATAACCAGCACTCAGCTAGTAAATAACTAACCTTTCTTTCAACACTCTGGTATTATATTTCTGTTACGCCCCTCATTTCACTCTCAAGTCCCCTATATGCCAGACTTACTTCTATTCACTCTTCAAGTGAGAGCCAAGATCATGCTGTAGACATTTTCGAAAGTCCTACATACCCATTGCATGAGATGCTCCCAATAAATATTGCTGAGTCAGATGAACTCTGAGCTAAATCAGGAAACTCATAACTAAAACAGAAGTATATATGTATACAAGACATTTAGAAATACATAAAAGAAATATAAACCAAAATGGGGCAAACAAAAGCTAAAAAGGTGCAGGATAAATCCTGAGTAAAGTCAGCATGGTCAATTCAGGATGGTTCTGTGGAAAAGATCAATTTCAGAATGGGATTTGTTTGGTAGAGAAGAGTTGAAGAGATGGCAAAGAGAGAATGACATGCAAAGACAAGAAAGATGCTGTACTGAGAGATGCTAAACTTATTTTTCTCTGGAGAGTTTGAAGCAAGAAAGGGCCTTGAACACACTCATTTTGGAAATGAACAATTCTGAATGGATCATTAATTACGCTACAGCAGTAAAAAAAACCTGTGAGGTAGAATCAGCCAAGGGCAGTCAAGCATTCTTACCGACACGGTGGTGTCAGCCCCCTCTGGCTGGAAGCTCCAGGAGACTGAAGTCAACCCGCCAGTTGTGTTAGTAGACTTGAACTTGCATGTCAGTTTCCCTTGTGTCCCATTGGCCACGAAGATTTCTTTTGGTGTGTATACCTCCAAGGCTGATACTCCAGTTGTCACTGCAGAGAGAGGAATGAGAATTTAAAAGTAAGATTTAATATGACTACAGTGCATATTTATCTGAAAGGACAACAAAGACACAAGGAAGTTCATAGTATATACAGTAATTATATGGGGGAACCCTCACAATGGAATTTATTTACAAAAAATTGTATATCTAACATGTTTAAACTTCAGCCACCAAAGCACTCTCTGTCTGATATAATATACCTATTGAGATGCTTTTTCCACTGCTCAAAACAGCTGTTGAATTTTCCAATTTCTTTTTTTATTTTTTTGAGTTGTAATCTCATTCTGTTGCCCAGGCTAGAATGCAGTGACACAATCATGGCTCATCGCAGCCTCGACCTCCTGGGCTCAGGCAATCCTCCCTTCTCAACCTCCCAAGTAGCTGGGACTGTAGGCTTATGCCACCAAACCCGGCTAATTTTTTAATTTATTGTAAAGACAAGGCCTTGCCACATTACCCAGGCTGCTCTTAAACTCCTGGGCTCAGGCAATCCTCTCACTTCAGTCTCCCTAAGTGCTGGGATTACAGACATGAGCTGCTGCACCAGCAAACTTGACAATTTTGATGGCTTTTAGTGCTTTTGCCATTTTTTGGTTCACCTCTTCCACATTGGCAAAACATTTTCCTTTGAGGACTTTTTTCATCCAGGGAAACAAAAACAAGTCACTCAGGTGAGATTGAGTGAATAGGGAGTGTGGGCCATGGATCATGCTGGTTTTGGTCAAAAACTGAACACTCAGTACTGTGTGGGTAGGTGTGCTCATAAATCATTCATCATGAAATGGGCAAATGCGTTGAAAGAATCTCCAAAAAATATTCACCGAGGCCGAATTTAGTCTCTCACAATAACTTTAGTGGTACACTGATGTCAATGGGTTGCTAGAACACTGTTGAATTTTCCAATTTCTTTTTTTATTTTTTGAGTTGTAATCTCATTCTGTTGCCCAGGCTGGAATGCAGTGACACAATCATGGCTCATTGCAGCCTCCATCTCCTGGGCTCAGGCGATCCTCCCTTCTCAATCTCCCAAGAAGCTGGGACTGTAGGCTTATGCCACCAAACCTGGTTAATTTTGTAATTTACTGTAAAGACAAGGCCTTGCCATCACTACCTAGTGAGGGAAGCCTGTACCACAAGGGGTTTGCCCTCTAAAAAATAATTCATTTTTTGGGGTCCCCCCTCATACTATACATTTCTGGTAGAATAGTCTATAGGTAAGTACTTCTTACAAACAGAATAGTTGCTGACAGTGTGGTTTTTGCTGTTTTTGTTTTTTCATTAAGATATTTTTACTAGTTCAGCTATACCTAATATTTATTTTCTTTTTACTTAAAAGACTTTTTTAGAGCAGTTTTAGGTTTAAAGTAACACTGAGTGGAAAACAGAGAGTCACCGGGCTTGGTGGCTCAGCCTGTAATACCGCGCCTTGGGAGGCTGAGGTGAGTGGATTGCCCGAGCCTGCGGGTTCGAGACCCGCCTGGGCAGGCGAAACCTCATCTCTACAATAAATAAAAAAAGATAAGAAAACAGAGAGTCCCCATATATCAGTGGTCTCCAACCTTTTTGGCATCAGGGACTGGTTTCATGGAAAACAATTTTTCCTTGGATGTGTGTGCACGCGCATGCACGTGCAGTCAAACTTTACTGCTAATCGCTGCCTCAGCTCCACCTCAGATCATCAGGCATTAGATTCTCATGAGGAGCATGCAACCTAAATCCCTTGCATGCACAATTTACAACAGGGTTTGTGCGCCTATGAGAATCTAAGGCTGCTGCTGACCTGATGGGAGGGGGAGCTCCACTCCGACTGCCACTCATCTCCTGCTGTGCCGCTGGTTCCTGCTGTGCAGCTGTGGGGGTGGGAGTGGGGACCCTTGCCATATATCTCTCCCCAACAAGTTTCTCTATTATTAACATTTGGCATTAGTATGGTACATTTGTTTCAATTGATGAGCCAATATTGTTACATGATTGTTAACTAAAGTCCATAGTTTACATTAGGGTTTACTTTTGTGTTGTACATCCTATGGATTTTGACAAATGCATATGACATGGCTCTACTGTTCCAATATTATATATAGTAGTTTCACACACCCTGTGCGCCACCAATTCATTCCTCCCTTCCTTTCCTCCAAACCCCAAGCAACCAGTGCCTTTTCCAGAATATTATATAATTGGAATCATATAGTATACAGCCTTTTCAGATTGGCTTCTATCACTAAGCAATATTCATTTAAGCTTCCTCTATGTCTTTCTGTGGCATAATATCTCATTTCTCTTTGTTGTTAAATAATATTTAATTGTATGGCTGTACCACAGTTTATTCATTCACCTATTGAAGAACTTCTCGGTTGCTTCCCTGATGGTCTGTTTTTAATGATGTGAAGGCCATATTTTTACATCTTTCAATAGTTCTCATTTACCTGTTACATTGTAGCTGTTATCACACTGAACATTTCTCACCTTTCATATTTAAATCAATGAATACTATTCTAAGTGAGCTACAACTTCATTTAAAAGTCATGTTGTTTGGTCTGAAGAGTAGGCTGATGCTGTGGAAATAAAGCAAAGAACTGCAGAGACAAAGCAAAAGAATTTATTACATTTTCCAGGGAGAAGGACTGAGAAAGGACCAGCGCTAAAGGAGCGTGGTATAGGATCTGAGGAATAAAGCAGTGGGACTCCTGAAAAAATCTCCAGCAACTGCATTCTTAGACGTTAATAACATGTCTTGTGCCTTGAGGTCAAAATGACACATTTTATGACTCCAGGCAGTGGTCTGGTAGTCTGGGAATCTGGGAGGCTGATCCCAATAGGTTAGGTCATCCTGGTTCTTTATGGCTGAAAGGCAAATACTTGGAATAGAACTTTACTGTACAGTACAAAGCAGGCTTGGGGGAAAGGATGCAAGACAATTATCAACAGCTTTCTCTGGAAAACCAGTTCTGTCCTTGACTAATGATTACAGGGTAAATTAAAATGAACTACTAAAAAACATGACAAAGTTAAGCAATGTTAAAATGGCTGCTCTTTGGTGATATTGAATCCATTTTGGTCTTTTGTCCTTTCACATGTTTACTATTTAACTGATCCTGTTTTTATAAAGAACTTACAGTAGACAAATATATACTTTGATTTCGTTAGTGAAATCTTTCCTAACGTAGGTTTCAGAATGCAGAGATATGTGTGTACTCAAGAAATTGCTGACCACATTAAGTTTTTTTCAGTTATCCTACACCCAGGAAATCATAATTAAAATGTGTCTACCATTAGGAATATAAAAATAACTCTCTTTTCAAGACCTGCAATTAGAGACAACTGTAGGAACTGTCAAGGATTGTTGCTAAAAGAAGATAGTCTTCACTCAAAAAGAGACAGTTTCACAGATTAAATGAAAATAGAAAGAAACTTATTTGGCCTAAAGTTGGTAACTAAAAAACATCCATCTTCAAAATAAGAGATTTTTAAAAGAAATGGTTTGGAATAAATATCTGCAATGTTCCAATTATTCTTAGAATGTGACAGATAGGCAGAATAAGGAAGGGCATTGTCACCCTGGACTGACAGTCATTTTCAGAATTTTTTCTTCTTGAGGGCTTAACTATGACTCTAAGCCAAGGAGAACAAGAGTACTCCCCCATGCCTCCCAACCAACTTCTAAATGTTTATTCTCAGGACACAATGAGCACTTTTGGCTATTCTTTTAAATAAACTGATAGCCATACTGCATAAAGCAGATTTTTTTCTGCTAAAGAGGGAGGATTATTATTATAGAGAACAATGGATTATTATTTGTGGTCCAAACCTCAAAACAAGCCTTTCTTTCAGAGGAGAAGCAAACAAAAGAGGTTCCTTGCTATTGTGGGTAGGCAGAAAAGCAGCCCCAGGGCACTTGAGTTCAAAACACAGGGCAGAGCACAAGACTAGACGGTTGAGCAGCTTATCCCAGGAAGTAGCACTGGCTTGCAATCCTTATTCATTCTGTGTGATTTTGACCAGCTTTCTCCCTGGTGATGAGCAACACCCAGAAATAAGGTTTCTTAAGGATTGATATAAGCCAGATACCCACCTCAAGTCCTGGTTGTGAGAATTGCTGCCCCGAGACATTACTTACAGATGGAACAAGGCCATGTATTCAAGCTTAGTGACAGAATTTTGAGCAAAAAGACTAACCAAATCACTAAATGGTTTTTAGGAAATCTAAGACAGTCTTGACTTAGTTACACCAAAGGTGCTTAATAAACAAGTGGCTTAAAACACACACACACACACACACACACACACACACCCCACCACTCTGGCTAATTTGAACATATGGCTTTTAGAGCAAGGCTTATGAAACCTGATTCTAGCCAATCAAGTAGCTCCAGAAAAAGAAAACCACTCCATACACAACAAGTTGACTCCCTCTCACCCCTGTTATCTTTCTCTCTAGTACTTCTCTTGTCATAACTCTTGGAGATTTCATTAGTCATAAGCATTCTAAACTCCTAGTCTCTGATTATCTTGTTTTCTCTAATAATCCAGGTAAAATCAGGCCTACCCCAGCCACTCAACCCTATAGTCAAACCCTAAACCAGGGATCCTCAGCCTCAGTGCTACCCACAATTGGGCTAGATGATTCTTTGAGGTGAGGAACTGTCCTGTGCATTGTAGGATGTTGAGCAGCATCCCTGGCTTCCACTAGGTGACAGTAGCATCTCCTCTGTCTCCAGCTGTGATAAGCAAATGTCTGGAGACACTGTAAATGCATGCTAAGGAAAGAAATTGCCCTGAGTTGAGCATCATTGCTCTAGACTCTACAGATTCAGCAATTCTTCCTCTCTACAATCGCAATTTCAGGCATCTCTACTCTCTGATTAACCATCTCCTAGCTTTCCAGTACCCTTCAAAGCCCTGGCTTCATTGATCCTTCAGCCACATCAGGATCCATCATTGACAGTCCATCAGTCCTCCCATCTTTTTGCTGCCCACACATCCAGCACATTCTCACTGGCCTTACTTGGATTAGCTCCCAAGGTCTGTCACTGTACCCCTGCCTTGTCAGTACAACCAGCTCCCTTGCCTCTTTCTCCATGCAGTGCATTCACTTGGCCAAACTCAGTCCTGGCTAGGTCCAATTCTCTCCTCACTCTGCATCTCCACCTGGGCGGTTGACCGTGCTGGAGAAAAGTACACAACTCTACTGACTGGTTTCACCTTAAATGACTGGCCATGAATCTCAAGGGACTCTTAATGCTGCTGGCAATCCACCCACATTTCCCTATTCCATCCACTCTCCATTTCCCTATGAGACTATTTTAAAACTTCCTCTCTAACCTCCATCTCCTCCAGCTTCTCACTCAGCTAAAGACTGAGCTTCCTATTTCACTGAGAAAACAGAAGCCATCAGAAGAGAACCAATCCATGTCCCAACCCTCCCTCCCTGTCCCCACATATGCGCCACAAGCTGTTTCTCTCCCTCCTTGGTAGGAAGCCTCTGCATTCCTCTCCAAAGCCTCCCCCTCTGCTGCAGGTGACATCTCAACTTCCCCCTCATCTACCTAAAGGCATTGATCCAGCAAGTCTCCCTCTCCTGAATTTTTCACTCATTACCGCATTCCCGCCACCAGTCATATAAATACACAGATTTACATTTATATCCCAGCTTTAGGGGAAACAATCTTGATCCTGCATCTTCCCACAGCTATGGCCTCTTGGCCTTCCTTTATTTTACAGATCTTGAAAGACCTATCTATACTCACTGTCCAATTTCTCTCCTCCCTTTTTCTCTTGAATAAACCCATTTCAGGCTTTCATCCCCAATGACCTCCACATGGCTAAATCAATGGTTAATTCTTAAACTGTCTTACTAACCTAGCTGCAATATTTGACAGTTACTCACTCCCACCTGGAGACAACATGGCTTCTGAAATGCCTCCCCCGACCCCAGGTCTCTTATGTCATGCTTGCTCCTTCCCTGATTTTGAATCTCTACATGTTAACGAACTCAAGTCATTCCTCTGCTCACCGATTTAACATTCATTCTCTTAGTGATCTCACTCAGTTTCAAAAGCTCCTAAATGCTGATGACCTCTGTAGACACACACACAAATGCCTATTCGACCACTTCATCTGGATGTAGCAGGCATCATTCTCAAACTTCTTATGTCCACACTGAACTCTGATTTCCACCCCAAACTTTCCTTCCATCGTTTTCTCCACCTCAGTGAGTGGCAACTCCAGCCTTCCAGTGGCTGAGGCCAAAACACTGGACTCCTTCCTGACTCTCACAACTTACCTTCAAGTGGTCAGCAAAACACATCATCTCTACTTAGAAACAGATCTGGAAATTGAGCTCTCCCTGCCCCATTTGGAGCTACCGTTGTGGTCCAGGCCACCATCATCTTTCACTTGGACTACTTCAATGCCTTTCTCATAGTGTCTTTGCTTCCAACCTTAC
Source organism: Tarsius wallacei (assembly GCA_963574415.1). Taxonomy (NCBI): domain Eukaryota; kingdom Metazoa; phylum Chordata; class Mammalia; order Primates; family Tarsiidae; genus Tarsius; species Tarsius wallacei. Next base: position 7,689 of record CAUYQG010074854.1, on the reverse strand, counting down.
CCACAAACAAACAACTGGTCTTGTTAAAATCCAAATCAGATCACATCACACAAGATCCTCCAGGGGTTTCCCACATCAGCAGGATCAGGCCAGTCCTCATGTGGCCACAAGGCCCTACCCGAGTGATCTCCTAACCATCTTGCTGACCTCATTTACTCCCTCTCCCCCAAACATGCTGCAGCAGCTACTCTGGTCACCTTGCTGCTCCTCTGCCCATGACAAGTATACCCCAAGGAGAGAACACATAGACAAAGAGACCAGAGATGTCCCAGAAAATCATGATGCCATGAGGGACAAGGGGAGAGGAGCCAACTGGGTCAAAAGCTGAGCCAAGCGCTCCACACCGTTGAGCTCAGGGAGCAGTTTCAGGGAGACCCTGACTTAAAACCACGTGTGGTGTCCCTGCACATAACAGCATCCAAAATCCAAAGGACATTTACCAAGCACAGTGCAGCAGCTTTTGACCAACAGCAGTGAGCATGAATAGACACCTCAGAAATGTTATCCCATGTGGGTAAGATGAGAAACCAATACACAGTGTCCCCTCACACTGCGTTCCACATCGTCTAAGCAAGGGATGAGTTCATTGGTTTCTTAAACAATTGGGGATGGTTTGCTTTGTCCAGTTCTCTGTCTTTTTTAAGTGACTGGGAACATTATGGAGACACAAAGTAAAATTGCTGTGAAATTCAGATAGCTTGTCCTCAGAGTCATAAAAGGGAGTTTTTAGGGACCAGTAAAAATGGTTAAAAATGCAAATGTAAAGACTACTGAGATATACAGAAACCATTGTTCTAATCTACACTCCACATGACTGAAGACTGGAATCCCAATCTGAATAAGATATTAAATAGGTTTCTTTTGGGCCCAGGATTTAAATTATGGCATGAAGGCAAAAAAGCCTGTGAAATGGATCAAATTTGGTTCAAAAACTCATAGATGGAAAAAAAAAAAAAGTCTCCAGTTGACTTCTGAAGACCTAATTGCCGGGGGGGTGGGGGGGGGGGAGGAATGAAATGAAATAAAAAGATTAAATGATATACATATGTTTTCATATCTTGCTAACTTTTGGATATGATTTACATATAAACTTACATAGAATCTGTAACATGGTAATGAGAGCTGAGCTTACTTCACTCCCTCCAGGGAAGATTTCCACAAGGAGCAGAAAACCCTGCTAAGTCACATTTAAAGGTTAAGAAAACAAACAAAAACAAAACAACCCTTCTCTTAGTGTCCTCTGGGGAATATACCTTCAAAAATGTACCGACTGACTGAAAGTATCATGTAGCAGCGAAGCAATACTGACCCTCAAAGTAGGAAGTCGATTCAAATGAATAAAAGCCTGCAAGTAATCAAGTGATTGATTGACAAGTAATCAAAAAGTCTGAAGAATCATTTGACTAGAGGTCATTACTTTAATGAACAAATGATACTCAAAACTTGATATTCTTACATTTTAGATGGAGAACCAGAACATTTTGGGGAAAAAAGAAAATACAGAATCCAAAACAACATCCATCACACAATCACAAGAAAAAAGCAAACTCAAGAATGGTTGGTTCACTTAAGAGGCTGTTTCCTGACATGACTTATTCCAATATTCTGAATTACTGAAATAACACAAAGTCAATAACATCTCTCCCAACTACATGCCAAGATGATCTTATTCCAAGTAAACTCAAACTCTCACACCATACAATCATTTGAAATACATGGAGCAGCATCACGAACAAATACACACACTTTCACAGTGTAGACAGGGATACTCAGAATTATCAGTTGAAGTAATTCCATGTCATAGTTACTACTGGGTCCATTTATAGCACACTGGTTTGCAAAAACCTTATCTTTTTATTATTTTTATTTATTTATTTATTGATTTTGAGTTGGAGTCTCACTCAGTCGCCCAGACTAGAGTGCAGTGGAACGCTTCCGGCCACCGCAGCCTTGACCCGCTGGGCTCTGGCGATCCTTCGGCCTCAGCCCTCCAAGTAGCTGGAACTACAGGCGCGTGCTACCACACCCGGCTAATTTTTTGATTTATTGTAGAGATGAGGTCTCGCTAAGTTGCCCAAGCAGGTCTCGAACCCGCGGGCTCAGGCAATCCACTCACCTCAGCCTCCCAAAGCGCTGGCCACTCACCTCAGCCTCCCAAAGCGCTGGGATTACAGGCTGAGCCACCGAGCCTGGCCAAAAAAGACCTTATCTTTTTAAACAAACCTTGTTAAGGTTTTCTTTGACACTGAAGTAAGTTTTTTGTTTTATATATATATTTTTGAAGCACTTTGATGTTACCAGTACAATCTCCTGCTTAAAAGAGCACAAGCAGTCTCTTTAAACAACTTCCTGATCTCTTGTTCTCTGTTGGTACACAGTGATAGTTTGATACTGTAATATCTCCTAACACAAGCATAAATATGACCTTTTAAAACACACTGAAAGAGAGAAACAAAAGAGAACACTAAACACAAAACCCAAGGTAGTGGTTACAACTGCAGCAGGGTGGAGGGGCAGGACAGGAAAAGACCACGCCCCTGGCAATGTCTGATTTCCTAGACTGGTGGTGAGTGCACCGGTACTCATTCTACAATTACTCTGTATACTGCTCATACACATTCTTTGTATATATTTTGTTTTTTACAATTAAAAAAATGTTAAATAGAGACAAGAAGAGATTAGCAAGGAGATAAAAGTTTACTTTTAAAATTCTAGAATGCTCCAGTGAAAATTCAAGACATGATTCCCTCACAGCGTCTATTGTGACTGGCTGGGCAGAGTCAAGCCAGCTCAGTGACATGTGGTGGGAGAGACTACACAGGTGAAAGTGCGTTGCTGCCACCGCAGGCTCAGAGGCCTCTGATCCCTCCTCAGCACAGGGACACGCTGCAGTGGAAGTGGGCTGATTTGTTTCTTCCACAAATCAGGGCTGCTATTCTGAACCTCCCTCAATGAGCCCTAAATATTAATAAATTAAGCTTTTCATTTGCCGGGAACACACTCCTCCGCACCTTGTCTAAAGTTACGCTTTCAGACCTCAATCTCAAGGGACTTCCTCCCAGCATCTGCCCCAAACTCCCCACACTGTGCTCCCAAGACCCCATTTTCCCTTTGCCAAGGCTCCTTTATACTCCACTGGAATGACCAGCTGTCCTCAGCCATCTTAGGGCAGGGGCTGTGTCTGCCTTGTTCTGTTACACCCACATCACCCAACAAATCACTGGCCCTTTCTCAATATGATCAATTAACATTTGTTTGAATGCCAGAAAAAAAATAAATTAACGAATAAGGAAAAAAGAATACAATATATCAAACTAAATTCCGATAAGCTCGGTCAAAAAATCATATTTGCTTTGCAATAAATGGCTTCAGTATAATGCCCAACACACAAAGTGTTGCAGAGATTTTTCAGGGTCAAGTTTGAATGCTGACACTACCTTGGAGGAGGTTTAGATAGGCTTCCTCTAAGAATCATCTTTCTCTACAGATGACAGAATCCCAAAGGAGACTCATCTTTTGAAATGTTTGATTAAAAAAAAAAAAAAACATGCACTTTTGCTAACACATAGGATTACCAACTTCTTCCGCTCATGCCTGATGTCCAGCTGGCCACATCTCTATCCTTAACCTCTTTTGCACCAACAAAGATCTTTCTGTTTCTCAAATGACAAATGTCCAGAAGGTCCTGAATCAGGGCAGTCACAGAAATAATCATTTGACTCTTTATGGCCCTGGGATTTCTTCTTGGTCTCCTCTATGTATGTATTGTTCATCTCTCTCCTGCGACTGCTCATTCTATCAACAATTCATTCTTTGAAGCACAGCCTGAGACTCAGCCTCTATCACCAGGCTGTCAGTAGTGGAGTCAAATAAACAAACATCCACAGTGCAGCAGGAGCACCATGCCCCAGGGATGCATAGGCAACTATTATGGAGATTTTACCCAGGGTAGGGCTTCTCTTAGGCTAAAGGCTCAAAACAGATCAGCAGGCAACACAACTGTCACAGTTGCAGTCAACTTGAAGTGTATCATCTGGAACAGTATCCAAACATTTCTCAGTTCTTAGCAAGCAGATGAAAAGAAGAAACTTTTGGTAAGAAATCAGACATTACTTCTGATAGATAACAGTTAACTAACATGCTTAACATAAAGAACACACTGAAAGGTCTGGGAGCTTATCTGATAGGTAAAAGAATAACACACATTCTAAACTTCCCAGGTGCTGAAACGACATGCTAAATTTTCCTTTCAAGCAAAAGACCACAGTACCTTAAATATATCTTTCTAAGCCCTTAAATCTTAGCAGATGGTTTATAGTATGTTAGAAGACATCTGAACAAAAACATAACTGAAACTAGAAAAGACAAATATTACTGCAAGGTCAGAGGAGATTAGAAAGGATATGTCTGTGGTCAATGGCAGTAAGGGTATGTTTCTCACCTCCAAAATACTGCAACAATTTTTTAAAAAATGGATGCCTATTGAAACTACTGAAAAACCCTAGAACTAACAATACTATAATGATTACACATTTGTCCAGACCCACAAAACACACTGCACCCAGCATGTACCCTAATGTAAACATTGTGTTCTTTGGGCGATACTGATGCATAGTTCATTAGCTATAACAAATACACAGCACTGGTAGAGGATACTGATAATGGGAGAGGCTATGCATGTACAGGGTTAGGTGATATGTGGGAAACCTGTGCCCTTCTCTCAATTTTGCTGAGAACCTAAAACTGCTCTAGAAAATAAAGCCTATTAAGAAACAACAACAACAACAACAAAAACCCCACTAATGGTTGGGTCCTGTCCCTCACCTCCAGGGATTCTGATTTAATTGGTATGGGGTGTGGCCTGGGCATCAGGATTTTTAAAAGGCCCTCAGACGATTCTAAACATGTAACCACTATCCAACAAACACATTGGGACTTAACTTATGATATTATTACACAATAAGGCCATGCCTCACCTGGCATTTGATTTAGTGCAGTTATAAGATGGTCTGCTCACTTGTAAAATATATATTAGTGCACATACATGGTCCTGAATTTTTTGAAATACCAGGGCAGTGTTCTACTAATCTCCTTAATCAATAACACACTTACTGGCCGGGCTCGGTGGCTCAGCCTGTAATCCCAGCACTTTGGGAGGCTGGGACAAATGGACTGCCTGAGCCTGTAAGTTCAAGACCAGCCTGGGCAACTTGGCGAGACGTCATCTCTACAACAAATCAAAAAATTAGCCAGGCATGGTAGCACGCGCTGGTAGTTCCGGCTACTTGGAAGGCTGAGGCAGAAGGATCGCTGGAGTGCCCAGCAGGTTGATGCTGGGGTGGCCATGAGCCTGCCACTGTACTCCAGCCCGGGTGACAGAGTGGGACTCCACCTCATAAATAAACAAACAACACACTTACAAGTTTAAACGTATACACAGAAATTACAAAACTAGTTTATTTTGAAGATTGCGCTGGCAGCCTTTGTTAACATGGCATTGGTCTCCAAGTCCTCAAATTATGTATATAACCACCTATAAGTGTGTATGCTATTCTTTACTATGATATTAATGGTTTAAAATGTACTTTAGAAACAAAATAAGCATCAAGCATTTGGAAGCTCTGCAGCACAGCTGCTGGGTCACCTGGGATGATATTGAAGACAGCATGAAACCCACTGCTCTGCTAGGTTTTGAAAAGTTCAAGTTTATTGCAGGGGTGTAAAGCCAGAGTCTGCTGCAGCCTGAAACTGGACAAATAGGCTAGCCACACTGTAACCATACAGGGGGAACTTAAATGGGGAGATAAATACTTCACCTGTTTTACGAGCCATAGGTGCTCTCAGAGCTGTGTTTCCAATTGGGTTATCTTTTGGGCGGGTTCTTAATTAAACCTCAATTTAATGCAAATCTGTCCATGCCAACTTCTTACTTAAAACCCAGTTTAAAAGCTCCTCCACTGCTCCACAAAGTCTTCGATCCTCAGCATGGCACACAGGCTTTTCAAAGCGCCCCCTTTTTCTGCTTCAAATCTGGCATGGCTATTGCTGGGGAGCTGGTGTCAGCTGCTCTCACTTCCCCAACATACCACAGCCAGCAACCCTCTGGGCACAGGATGCTCCAATTCACTCAGCTTGGAATGACAACAACCACTGAAACCCTACAGAATTTCATGACTTTGGCAGATCTGATCTGCCACCTGATCTGACCACCTCTTCTAATGCCTTCCTACTTTGTACTTCAGTATATGACTCTGACTCTGTGGCTACAGTCTACAGAAGCTACACCTTTCAGTGAGAACAAAGCTTCCTTTTTGAGGTACTGCAATTAACTCGGGCTCCCTTGTTAGACTCATGACTCCTTGAACTTGTAGAACTACACTTTATTGTGGCCTTTGTATTTCCAGCACCTAGGATACTTCCTGGTAGTCAGAAGGCTCTCGGAAAACAATTCAAAATGAGTGAACAGATCACAATTGAATTTTTAGGATTCCTATAGTGCAAAGTTATGATTAAGCATGTAAGTGCCCACTTTCTCCTAAAATAAAGAAACTAACTTGCCCTTAAATGGACGCCTAACCCCAGCCAAGCTCTCTCTGGCTCCTAGAAAAATCCGGCAAAAGAATACCGATTAATCAGCATCAATTTATCACTGCTAGAAAGAGTTCAAGTGTAAACGTTCATCCTTGAACAGCGAGTAAAATACAAGAGAAGAATAGAAACACCTGCCCCCCTTTCTATTGAGATACAGAATTTAGCAGAATTTTTAAAAAGGTAACAATGTCAATGAAATAACTCATTTATTAAATAGGCAATAGTGCTAAATTCTGTAGGGGATGCAGTCTCATTAGATACTATACATGAACATACACACAAGAATGTATACAACAAACACTGAGTACCTACAGTATACGGGGTCTGGGCACAGTGCAGGGCAGAGGAAAATGGCCCTCATGACAGGGATTATGGGCCAGGCTTGGTGGCTCATGCCTGTAATCCCCAATACTTTGGGAGGTTAAGGCCAGAGGACTGCTTGAGGCCAGGAGCTTGAGTTCAGTCTGGGCAACACAGTGAAAACACTGTTTCTACAAATCAGCTGGGCATGGTGGTGTGTGTCAGAGGTCCCAGCTACTCAGGAGGCCAAGGAGGGAAGATTATTTTATCTCAGGTGTTCAAGGTTGCAGTGAGCTATGATCGCACTACTGCACTCTAGCCTGAGTGATACCATGTCTCTAAAAATAACTAAAACCAAAGAATTATGTATTATCTGGTCTGTATTTTATTTGTTTGTGCCACCTTGTCTTCCCTATGGAAGTTCCTGTTAACCACCACCCCCCCAAAGTAGCAAATAGACTATTTGTAGCTAATTAAAGTCAAAGTTTGAAAAAAAGGAGGTATGGAAATGTTTTTGAAAGATGCACTTGAATTTTTCTGGAATGTTGAGCAGAATTAAAACAGAGAGACTGAAAAGGCATTTTGCAGAGATAGAAACACATAAGATGATGTTTAAAAATGAATTATGAAGGTTAATTTGGCTGGGGTAGAGAAAAACTTTTTTTTTTTTTTTTGAGTTGGAGTCTCACTCTGTCGCCCAGACTGGAGTGCAGTGGCCGCTCCCGGCCACCGCAGCCTCGACCTGCTGGGCTCCGGAGATCCTTCCGCCTCAGTCTTCCAAGTAGCTGGAACTACAGG